>VJMY01000527.1:0-52042 GCA_009869795.1 Neelides sp. FZ-2019 | reverse complement strand
CAATTTTAGTAGTTGGTATATTGAAAAATTATTTTCGAATGTATTTGGTCTATCACCAATTTTAGTAGTTGGTATATTGAAAAATTATTTTCGAATGTATTTGGTCTATCACCAATTTTAAAGGAATATTATCAATTAATAGTCTATATTTATTTTATGTTATCCGACTTTTGATGAGAATCTATTTCTCTCTAGCTCAATCTCGTCCAATTTCATTATCCGCTAATCATTTCTCATTAGAAGAAAGTAGTTTTATTTCCAGTACTAAAAATAAATTCAACTTGACTTGTGCTCAATCAAAAGCAGTCCAATATTAATTCGAATTTTTTTTATCTAATTTGAAAAGAACTCAATTAAGAAACCCTAAGGTCTGATTAACTAAGTAATTCCAATTTCTTATATTTCTTTCATGTTTTTCCTGTCCTTAATTATTTAATTATCAATACTGAATCTATGAAACACTCTTTCATTTCATGATTATACAGCAAATTAAGCTTAAGTATACTTGTAAAAAGCTTCGTTTTTATTTCAATTTGCCATTTGTTAAAGTTGAACTACTTATCGTCGTTTTCGCTAGCAATGTGTCAATATGGCCGTTTTAATGACATTATTTTCAAATATTCAAGTTAAGCAATTGAAGGATAAGTAAAACATGCATGTCAAGTCTTTCATTAAAAGCCCAAAGCTACAAATTTAATTAATCAAATTAATTAATTATCTAATGAACTATAATTAAGGCTTAATACTTTTAGCAATTTGCTCACTATTCTCTGTAAACTATAGATTTTACCAGGACGAGCAAATTCATTAAAAATTAATTTCCATGCAATACCGACTAAAACTAGTTCAAAGTGATTCGGCTTAACCTAATTACACGCTACAAGCTCAATAAT
The DNA here is from genome assembly GCA_009869795.1 of Neelides sp. FZ-2019. Lineage (NCBI taxonomy): Eukaryota > Metazoa > Arthropoda > Collembola > Neelipleona > Neelidae > Neelides > Neelides sp. FZ-2019. The sequence continues at coordinate 51,149 of VJMY01000527.1, read as the reverse complement.
AGTTTATATGAAATTAGTTTATTAAAGGATCCTCGGAAATAAAATGACATCTTGAGAAGAATCGTCTTAATTGAAATTGATCTGAATGTAGCGTTGATTTTATTAAAAAGACTTATACTTGACTCCATTGAAAAGACGACGTAATCCCATCACGTGTGAATGAGAATCAAAAGCAAAGGAAGCGGAATGCAATTGGATTAGAATTGGAAGCCACCTTAGAAGAGAAAGGAAAAAATAAAGTGTATTAAACGAACGGAGTAAAGCTGATAAAGCTGATAGGAGAATGAAGTTCAACCTTATTTGAAATTAAGGAAGGAAGTGGCGAGTCTATAAATCAAATGTCCCGTTTTCTTATTCCCTTCGCCTCCCTGCAGGGACCTTAAAAGAGACACGAAGGATTATACTCTATTAACTTCAACGTATATTAGGATGCAATTTCTTAAGAACCCAGACTTTCCCTATACATATATAAGAGAAAGAGACAGATCCCTTTCTCTGGTCTAAATGCCATGCTATGCATTAACTTTTTCGAACAACTTCCAAGGGACAGCCAGGGCTAAAAGGCGAAAGATAAGCACGAGTTTATGTAAAGAAACGGTGTACTTTGAAAGAAGAAGAAATAAAATTACCATTATATAAGAACTTCCTTTTAAAGCTCCACCTTCATTCTTTCTCATATTTCTTCTTAAAATGTAACAGTTAAATATAATGGCAATCTTTAATATTATGGCTAATATATTATATACACCATATCTTTCATTTAATACATGGCCAGGTTTTGTGCAAGAATAATATGAATTACTCACAAAAGTGTATCAAAAAATATCCTATAGAACTCGACAATAGCTAATGAAGATTCTTATTATTCAGCCTATACAAAGCCTCTCTGTATTACTAATATATTTATGTGGAAGAGAAAAAGGAAAATTGAATTGCTAGAAAAAATCAGCAATAAATATAAGTATGTAAAGAATGCATGCATACCCTCCTTGTAAGACCTTATATCTCACTAGGAATGTATTTACAAAATCCTAATAATATCCTATATAAATGTACATGCGGAGTAATATAAGAAAATTGGACCTTTCCTTCAGCATTCATTCACAGAGGAGGATATTTGAAATGAAAGAGGATGAGAGTTCTTGAGTGAATTTCAAATTGTATTTCTCTTTCTCTTCAAATTTCTTCCTTGTGTAGTATTTCTCCTGTTCTTGACATCTTTGGGAGGGGACGAGGAGAAAAAAAGAAAATATCCAATTCTACTTTCATGAATTCCGCCCTACCTTTCTTCCCCTGATGAAGGCGAAAGATTAACATTATATGGAACTACTTGTAGTTTATTTTTCTTCTCAATTCTGCTCATCCTTATTTGAGCCATTGTGTCTCAAGTATGCCAGCGGGAAATTTCACCTAACGTCTTCCATGCCCAAGGAATGTTTACGATGAAGAGGTACCCGTCTTCACAAGAAGTGTGATTGGATTGTAAACTCTTTTATTTAGACAGATGAAGCGATTCGAAATGAAACATCCAATACAAAATATATATAAAGTAAAACTGCTCGACTACAAGGACCAAACTTATCAAGTTTATATCTCTATTATTGCTTTTTCTTTATTTCTCTAGTACTTGACATGTAATTGTAGGAATAACATTCGAGTCGTTCGAAAAAACTCTTATATAAATGAAAAACAAAAGAGTTGAATTTCTATTAAGACATTTCAAATAATAGAAAAGAGAAATAACCCTTTTATTATTTGAAAAAAATGTTATTTTATTTATATGAATTCTTGTTAGTATTATGATCCTGGAAATAAAGCGAGAGGGAAAGTCTTGGTCATGAAAAGCTTGGAAGTTGAGAAGGAAGAAGAAGTTCCTTTGAATGGAGTTGAGGATTCTCGTGTAAAATGTGAAGGAAGAGGGGAAGGATGGCAGGAGCATCGGGTTTCTCATTCCAAACATCACTCCAACTTTTACTTGGTCGGAAGTGTGAAATCCTGGACAGGGGAAGTCTACTTTTCAACTCTTTAACTCTCATCCTTCACCATCAGTCTCAATCTCAAAGTGTAGGCAAACTGTTTGAACCTCCCTCGACGTGCTCAGAAGGCTTCGAGGGGAAATGGAAGGACTCGGAGTTTCTCCTAAAATTCACGTTACTTCCTCACATTCACAACACACACGTTGGGGCTCTTTACGTGAAAACGTTTGTCGTTCTCGTTTCTCATCTTCCAGAGTCTCTTTGTCACCTCCATGATTTCATTTCCTTCCTCTTTTGTTGCCGGTGATGGTTGGATGAAAGTAGAAGGATCCTTTTGCACTCCTAAGGAGAGTCAATAATGCCATGCTTTCAGTTTCATTCATCCTATATGCTAATCTCTATTACTTTTTCCTTTCATCTTTCATTTATCATGTGTGTGTATCTGGGTTAATATTCTCTTACGCTCTTCATTGCTTTCTATAATGATATATGAAATGATCTTGTAAAAGTCTCCTTTTGTAGTGCTTCTCATCTACTCAATATTAAATAAGTCCATGTCTACATGAATTGGCTAACCGAGGTTCTATGAATTTTTAAGCTCCTTCTGGCATTAGTCGGGTATACCATTTATGAATAGTTATAAAACCACATGAGAAATTCCTTTTGTTCATGCATAAAACTGGAAAGTTAAATGCGTATTAAAAAGGAATTTTCCTGAAGGAGAAAACAGTGAGTAGCCTAATATATTTTGAATTTTACCCAAATGATGTATTTTTGAGACGCCATTTTGAGGGATATTTGCGGAGGAAGAGCGGAAATGGGAATAAATGTGTCGGAAATAAAAAGAGCAATGTGGTTAAGCATATGATGTGGGGATCAATTGTGTAAGTTTACATTTAACTTACTATCTTCATCCTTAGTGTATTTTTATGGGAAGTTTTGGGAAGAGGAACAGTGGAATCCACTCTGAATACTTCCAAGCAAAGGGAAATTGCGATCCCCATCAAATCTTATATGCTCATCCTAAATCTAACTTTCATGCCATAGAAAGAATGTAAACTGGGGGCATTTCCCCTTATTCACTTCATCTCCAATTACTTCCTCATGAAGGGAACGGCTTAATGTACACTACCAACCTCATTTCTCTATTGAGGAAATAAGCGATAAGTATGGGTTATTGAAAGATGAACGAGTTTGGTAATAAACATAAAATAGTCAAGTTTGTTGGAGATGAACATTAACATTATTGAGACTCATCATTTTTATAGAGTGAGCTTTCCCCAACAATTTCAATTTCTAACCCATGGATTCATTTGTATTTGTGATTCATCCTATTTCTTTTATAGTAGATTCAAAAAATTGAATAAATAGACAAAAAATTAATTAAGCGTATCTGTACGTTGGTAAATGCGCATTACTGTCATAAATAAAAATCAAATGAATCTAAAATTAAAGTTCTGACTAATTTTGGTTTAAACTTGGAAGAAGGTTCAACTTTTCACAATCAGCTTATCTTGTGCATAAATTAAATACGTTTGTTGAAAAAGTTTTTTTTATAAACTGAAGTCAACGGTATCATTTTTGAATAATTTTCTTAATTACAATTAATTTATCATTGTAAATAGGAGGATAAAAAATGACACTCTAGTCAAACGTATTTATATTACTGGAGTAAGTATGATTTAAAAATTTACTATGAAATATAAGTACAAGATACTTAATAGCATTGTATTTCTGCAAGCATTGTAAATGATAATTTAGCAAAACTTTGAAGATTAGGATTAAATGAGAAGATTAAAACAATTGAAATGATGTGCATTAAATTAAAACATTAAAATTAAGTTTTAACTTAGAAGCTTTAAGGCATATTTTGAGGCGAGTCAATTAAGGAGGATTTTCTAAATAAGGATTATTTCCAAAACAGTTTCTTGCGCCTTATACTAATGATACTAGGTAATTAAAAATTCATTTCGAGGCTATAATTACAATTTTGAAACCAAAATGAATAAAAATATATACCTAGATCTACAAGCCAAATGTAAATAATTATAAATGCATTAATATCGAACAAACTTTTTTTGTTAAATTACTTAATTTAAATACTTGGTATTTAAATATTTAATTAATTGCAGTACTTACATTTACTAAATACAAAATACTTTATGGTTTAGTTTTATTAATCCAATTAAAAACCTTGCTGGTTATTTTAACTATTTAAATAATTTAAGTCTCGTCGTATTGTATTTTTTAATGAACAAATAAACATTAAAAACTAAATTAAACCTTCAATAATGAATAATAAATAACAGTTTTAATAATTAATTTGTTATATTTTTAAAATTTGATTGACTAAATACTTTTTTATTTAACGAATAATGTACGAAAAATCAATAGAAAAGTCAGATGAGAGAATAATGCATTTATCGTGGTTTAATTTAGAAAACAAGATGAATTGGAGCCGATTCAATGTGGAGTAGAGCCGACTCAGCGAGTAATAATATACTATAGGAGAAAAGCAGGGAAATAGAGATTTTGGAGGATTTTGGTCAGAAGGAAGCTGCGGCACCAAGGCACCAGGGCAGCACGTGCTCCCTCTCCCACAACCAAATAATAATCGTGATCATTAGCTGGATAATACCATTTTAAAAAAGAGTCATTTAAAAACAAATTGGGAACAAAGTGGAATGTATTTAACTGTTTTTCTCTATTTGTGAGAATAAGTGTGATGTGAAGTTTCAACTCAAAGATCTTGGAATAGTCAGAGAAGCGAAAGAGGATTTCGCAGAGAATTAATGGAGAGCGATGGTGTTAGTTTAAGAAAAGATGGAATGTTTGTTGGAAGAAAGTGTGAGCTTCTCAAGTGTGAGTGACTCGTGGGTGAAGAGAAAAGGGAAATTGAAAAACTTACGACTTTCTCCCATTCTTCTAACCCATTACTTATTACTTATTACTATTTCACCCACCCAACCTCATCTATAAATCAAAGGCTGCCAATTTCCCTCTTCTACTATCCTCATATCTTATCCATACGACTCCTAATCCTTAATACGCAACATCCTTTTTCTTTTAAAACCTCAAGGTAAAATACGAAAGAAGGATTTATCTCCAATTTTCTTTCCTAATTTATGCCGATTTTTTTCCATATTTCACATTGTCTCGTAAATTCCATTAAATAATCACTTTTAAACAAAATAATTGAAAAACATCTAAAGACTGAAGCCATTTAATTTATTATGCCCAAACTTCATACGTCCTAAGTGTATATACCTAAATGTACTCTTGTCAAAATTTATTACATAAACTGAAATTATTCGTTAAAGTATGTAAGTAATATTGATAAATAACACATTTAAGAACTATTATATTATTAATGCAATAGATTAAATATTTCAAAAGTTTATTAGAAATATTAAATATTAGACATTTGAAAATTTAGTCTCGTACCTCTAAAAATTCAATACGTGATAGTTGCGTATAAACTCAAATTGTTCACAAGAGCGTGAAGAGATAAAAGGGTAGTTGGTGTGATGAAAATAAATAGAGTGAGGGGTGAGTGAGTGTGTGTCTCTTTCGAGAATGTTGACACTGGAACGGGTCATGAGTGTTTATCCGCATTACAAAATCGTACTTCTCAATCTGCCTCTCAGGATTTTATCGCTCAAAACTTTCCCCTTTTGTCAACCATTAAAACTCACTTCTCCACCTGCGGTATATATACACTTTAAGTTCTTATAAACACAAGGATAAGAATTCCGCATACATGAACTTGTAATATCCCCTGAGGAAGTCAAAGTTTAATAACCGCAAATTCTAAACAGTTTCAGCATCACAACAATTTATTACCACAACAAAATTCAAATAACAATAAAAAAAATGATTTAAATAAAAAATTAATAATTAATTATTCATTTTTATAGTATCTGATGCGGATCGGATATTTTGTTTTTGGGTAAATTAAATCACAGCATTTGTTAATTCTGTAACTTCATGGCTCTGGTCAATGGAAGTCACATAATAATATTTATACCTATAAATTAATGTAATTCCTCCGCTTACTTGATCTAAATGAAAAAACAATGGGAATTTAAAGATCCATAAAAGAAGTAAAAAAAATAACTATTGATTCAGAGTCGTTGTGATACATTTTATATCTAGTCGTATAAAAGGTTCGTTGCGCGGAGTAAATGATTGTGAAAAGTAAAACTTGAGGGTGGCCTGCGGTGAGAGTTTAGTCTTCTTCTGAATCTCTTTCTCCCCTCTTCTTGGCACTCATCCGACTCAGGGACTGACCTCCAAATAAATCACAAGTCTAATTGCTTAATATTAACCTCCACGTTCTCCTTTCCTTGACAGGAGGCATAAGTTGACTGCATCTGCACTCCAACAGAATCGTTAAATAAGCTCATATCCCTTCTTCCATCTCCTCCAGTCCCACACACACGGATCGAGTCGAGTAAATAACCCAGGTTGGAATATCATGATATCTCTTTCCCCTTCCCTTTTAAAACATTCAAAACAGACCGAGGTGATAGCTTTTAAATTTATGGACATTTTACGAGTTTAAGTGCAAACGGCATTAAATGCCAGCGATAAGTGATTTAAGTAATTAATTGTATTGTGGAAACCTTCAAGGCTCACTACGAATAATATTTTCTAAAAGTTCAATTTTAAGGAAATAAGTAAATACTGTGAACTTTGATCTAAAAGATTTCAATCTTGCTTGGAATACGCTCAAGTATGAGTTTTTGGTACTTTAGGATCTTATTTCAATTGACATTTTGAGCTCTTCGAAGTGAAGAGAATGTGATGGGACAATGAATTATCCATTTATGATTTGGCAAGAAACTTGGTATATGTAGGAGAGTCAGGAAATTGATTGGGGACTCACCGTGATAAATCTGCGAGGAATTTCTCTCCCACGAGTTTTAGTATAGGAGGAAATCCTCCTATTTATTCAGCTCCCATCTCCTTTTCACTACTGACCTCCTCTTTATCCTCTTTCCCAATAAGTTGAGCTTAAACTAGGAGAGGCATTTAATTCCCTTAATATAAGATCATTAGATTGGATATCGCCCTTTGACGTTTTTATGTTCCATGAATTCTAAATTCACGTCTTTTCTCATGCAACTCATGCATGGAAGTTTCGTCTTCTAACCTTTTCCGTAAAAGTATGCTTTAAAGTTCAACTTTTCTCAGCACTTTTTCCCCAAATGATCTAATTAATTCTATCGCTTAAGATTCCTTTAAAAATCCTTTTTCCTATTAAATCTAATGAGAAAACATTTTGATCCTTACTCAAGTTTTTTCTGTTGAACAACTTGGTATGTTTATGGATCATGTACAAAATAGGCATACCAATTATCATCCTTAAAACTTAAATAATCTTCATAATCCATAATTAAATAAATGCTAGTACTTACAATAAAACATTTAATGAAAAATTCAAACTTCAAATGCATGTAAATTGGATAAAAATTTGAAGACACAAGAGAGAGGAATTTAATTTTTCCTGTTGAATTTTAATATTATTTTGAACTCCCATTGATTGTTCGAAGTGAAGTTTCTCATAATAATGAAGTATTCTATGGGCAGAGTCACGTTTTGTCTAATGTTTACCTCATTCGTAATAAAGGCATCTTGAGAGCGATTGAAGTCAAACTCCTCAAAGTCTATAAAGACTCTGTCTAGGGAATCTTCAAGGCATTGGGAATATAAAGCACATGAGGTAGTGAATGGCGGGATGAGGATCCGCCGCTCTTGTCTTTGAACATTCTCTTTGCGCTCTTCGGCTGAGTTGTCGCGGAGTTCTGCATATTGCGCAGTTTTGACACGTGCAATGGGCAGTTGATCACTGGAGGAGCCGTCAGCCTCCTCAGCTCCGTCCCGGAACTCCCGCTTCCACACCGCCTCCGAGGCCCAACATATCAAGTACACCTTGTAGCCAGTTTCTCTCCCCTATAACGCAAGTCTCTCCTTCATTATCGTTATATAACAATAAACGAGTGTACAATAAACGGTGTACACACCCGATCAAGCAAATCAGGAAAAAGAAGGAAAAACAACTAAGACTGTCATCTCACTCTCAATCTTCAATTTAAATTCACAAACGACCCTTGTGCTCACAAAAATAGTCAACAAAGAAAAATTGATCTTAAAACGCCGTTGGAATTAACCGAACAATTTTTAAACGTTTCTAAAATAAACTGACAATAAAGAACTATTCTTCATTTTGTGAAATGCTGTAATATTGATCCAATTAAACTCTCAAACATTGGAGAACTTTCAAATTATTTATAAATTGAATCTGAGAAATGAGTACCTTTGTATTCAAATGAACTTTGGAATCCCCGTCAGAGGAAATCATAATGTGAGAACTTTGCAAAGTAAGTTAGTTCTTACGGTCTCTTGCAAGAGCTTTCAAACTTGTCCGTTAAATATATTACCCATCGTGGCGGCGAGTGAAAGGAACGTTTTGAAGTGAAAAGGAAGGGAAAGAGAGAAATATTGAAACGACTCGCTCAGTTAGAGTGCGATTGGGGACTTTGGGACTTTCTAAGGACCCTTTTGACCGACAATTCAACAGATTAATTTTACAATAATAGAGCCTTTTAATGGGAACTTGAGAGAGAATGTTTCTGGCGGTGGAATGAGAGCGGAGGGCATTTGCCGAGATGGAATGGGTCATAGTTGGGTCCAACAAGTGCTGATTGCCTCATGACCAAAAGTGGAGTTTCGTCCTCTTCCGGAAGAACCCGCCTCCACCGCCGTCAGGATTCCATCCAAGATGAAAAAACGGCAGCGTTTATCAGGGTGAGTTCCCCCCATTCCTGCCTTCATTTCCCATAAGTCGCATTTCACACTCCCGTTGACATTTCCCTTATCGCGGATCGAGAACCCGCGTATCGGTCAATCGTAAATGTAGAGGAATTCTTTTCAACTTTCCTTTTACTAAACCCAACGGACACGCGTCGCTCCGATTCCATGTATTGAGAACAAGAATTAAGTACTACCTACATAAGATCATGTGTATATTTATCATTGTTAGAAATTTTAGCTTTTTAAATTTTCATCTAACATAATCAATTATTGATTATGCTAGTTATATATATGACAATAATTGATTTTATTAAAATGTCATTGATTAAAATAAAAATTTATTTATTTAAAATTAATTATGATAATTTTAATAGTTCACCTTTCATAGCTTGTCAATTTTATGTTTTGGGAAAAATACTAGATAATAATGCAATGCATATTGACAAGTCTAAGTCTAGCATTCATATTATTTTGTTATCTTTTTTGTTGACTTATAATGTAATAATCTTTCTTTACCCTTATCTGAAATAAGCACTTGAATCTGAAACTTTTAGCCTTCAAACCTTATTGAACACACACGAGTAAAAGTTAATTTAAATAAATAACTACTTATTTGCGTCAGAGTTGAATAATCTTTGGAATATTTCTTTACATTTCTCCAAGTTTCGATTCAATAAAGGTTTGATCGTTTGACAATAAAGTTTTGATTTCTAGACAAATAGAAAAAAATAGAACTAGGAATATAATGTGCCGCGACGGTTCGCAATTTGTCAAATAAAGATTGAAAATGAGACATTTTCATTCAATTTCCGTTGAGTTTAATGCGGTTGAAATTGATTTTTGGATTTAAAACTGAAAAGATAGGGGTTTCCTCTGGAAAAACAAAAAATACGAGAGTTGAAAGGAAAGATTTGCGATAACGGTCGTATTTCTTTGAGCCCAAACAACCAAACAGTTGCTCATAATTGTTTTCCCTGATCTTGCGGAGAAGAAATCCGTGGGAGGCCTCAAGTGACACGAACTCACTGGAATCGGCAAAAGCCTTCGTAATTCACTTTCAGGACACGGGAGAGATTTCAACTCTGCTCGGAACTAGGATCCTTAACCTCATTTCCTTCGAATTAACTCTCCCACTCAAGACATTATTTGATAAGAGCCCAAGAGACTCAACTGTCAATTTCTCAGTTCGAATTCCTCATTGAAGGATCCGCATATTGAATATTGTTTACAACAAAGAGGATGTTCACAAAGTGGTGCGTGTGCCTATACGGCAAATGTGATTATCTATAGGGTTTATGTGCCAAACGTACTTATCGTTAGTGAGCTATGAATGATGCTTCTCGGCATTCACATGAGCATTCCACGTTTAAGATTTTTCCCCCAAAACTCTGAGCCTATTATGCTGAGAGACGGCTGGCTCGAGATTTGTATGAAATTGTATACTCCAGAGCTTTTCTTAAGAAGACCATGATGAAGACATCACAATCAAACTCCCTCAACACACAAATAAACTTTGACAACCAAACTTGCACCGTCTTTGAGATAATAATGCATGAAACCGTGTAGAAAATAAAAATGCTCAAACCTCGCTTGCTTTCTAAATGAAGAAAAACTTTTGAACAAAAATAAAAAATGATATTTCTCCCAAAGTTTTGAAAGCTGAACTCTTCTCGAATAAACTTACAAGAGAGACTCGTGTGTTCCTTTCGTACTATCATCATCATTCGCTTAGTCAACCGAGAAAATTGAAGCTTTTTTCCTTTCTCCTCCACTTTGTTGCTCAAATTCAGGGCCTGTAATTTTGAAAATTAAATCTTACTAAGCTCTTCGATGAGCCGCTTTGCAAACTCTGATTAATTCTCTTCCGTCCATAATTGATTTTTTATTCAAAGCTTCTTTACAGAGGCTTTTACATCAAGTTGTGTTTTTCTTTTGGTTGAAGAATAGTTTAGAGAGAAGTTTATTCAATAAGGTTTCATATAAAAATCATTTCCAATTTACTTTTTGAAACAATTTTAATTACTTCACTTGTTCTTTCTCCTTTCATGTTTTGTTACATGGCTCCCATACATTAATACAATATTAAAGTTTGTATTTTATGTAACATTCTTTGATTTTTTCATATCTTTTGTTCTCTTGTATAAGATCTGGCGACTGACGACGCAGTGTTTTTAATTATGATTGAGTTAAATTGCCCTTACAAAACATTATTAATTTTTCAAACTCATTAAACAACTCTCAAATTTTGAGTGATCAGCACTTTAATTTTGATATCCAAATTGTGAGAGTTTACCGCTCATTAAAGCAATACAAAACAGAAAAGCTAAAGGTCTTTAAAATGAATATTATGCCTTGAAATAATAATAAAAGCATGTAGTTAATTTGGCTCATTTTAGCACATGTTAGTATAATGGTAATTAGGTTTATCAGGTCCTATTAAATATAAGAATTTTCATGATTGTATATAGTCTTATATATTGTGATGTTTTAATTAAACTGTAATTTGATTTTGTGAAATTGAAGCCGAAATTGAAGGGCTGAGGAGCTAACAAATGCTTTTAATTCTGAGAAACAAAACTTATTTTCACTTTACATTTACTCGTATAAACTTGTATACGTATTATATATTATTTATATTTTATATTAATTATATTGGATTTATTGGGTTTATGTATAAAATTATAGGTAAGTGAACGTTCACTTACCTTTAATTTTATTTTGAATTAATAAGATACAAATAATAAAGAAATCAAAATGCTATATAGTTAATGAAATTATTCATTGAAGAAAATGGCGTGCCTTTCCTCAAAGATTGAAAATCTCAGAATTTACTTTTGATATCGTTTTCTTTTTTTTGAATACCTACATATTTCCAAGAATTCAAATCATGATTACAACTTTCTTATTTTAGAATTTAAAAAATTCTCATATCACATTTATAGGTATTCATTTTTTTGTCGTGAATGAAAATTATTAAGTATAAAAGAGATACTATATATACATAGGTATACATATATCTCTGTTAAAACTTGAAGAATGATGAATGAAGATTTTCGCTGTTTGAAAGACAAACCTCATGTTTATTACATCTTGCCAAGGTATTTTACTTAAAGTTAGAATGTCCATTACACGGATATATAGAGCTATCGATTCTTTTCATTTCCTGACGACTCATGATACCTTTCAAGTGTTGAATTGAAGTTGATCTCAACTCACGGGATGAGCAGAACCCTAAGATTTCAAGTGGACTTGAATGTAAACTCCCAAATTCCGAACAACAAAATCCTTCCAGAGCTCCCCCATCTTCCAAATCAATTTTACCCAATTGAACTCACGTGCAAATATTAACTCACCGGTCACCCAGCTTTAATCCCCCAAAAGTATTTTCCAGCTCTCCTTGTATAAACTCCTCAGTAAAAGTGAGAGGTCGAGTGAGCAATTTAGAAAGTTCCATATTTCATCCTTACGTTTCTCCACTTTCCCTCAAAGTTTCATAAGAGTATGAATCCTCATTTCATTTCGCTCCGCATGCTTGTCTATGAGGGAATCATAAAGTTAATCGTAAAGGCAATCCCCACATGCTAAGCAAATAAGATCTTGAACACATAATGGGCGATGTGATACGAAGCGTAAAACTTGAAGGATTAGCCTTTGCCCTAAAAGTGTTAATATGATCTGTTAATTGGACCGTGTCAAGCCAAACTGGAAAGACTTATGCACAGCATGAGTTTTATAGTTTTATAAGTTTAGCCTATATGTGTGCAAAAGATGAGCAGTATGCTTAAGTAGTTTATGTTAGTTTAGTCTGCGAAAGTTTTTTAGGCTTTTAAATTCTCAGATTATAATTCATTAGATAAACATAAATTCGCATATACATAATTGTCCTCGGCCTCGTTCCTTTGAAAGTTGAGATCTTCATATTCCCCAAAAGAAGAATTTCATGGCTAAACGTATGCATGATTAATTGCATGATTATAATTACAAATCTTCGTAAAAATCAAGTTAAGAAATTAAACATTAGGTTCAAATGTAGATTTATGGAGAAATATTTCAAGGGTCAAATATTTTTTGCATAAATAAATAATAATTCAACTCATATCTCAACTGATTTATGCTCCTTTCTACTATGCTTCCTGAGTCTAATATTATTGTTAAATTTGTGTAATTAAGCTCTTGGGAGTAGTGAGGATGTAAGCGTGGATTACTTAGAAATGAATTGTTTATGTCCGCTTGATTCAAATTATAAATCTGTCTGTCCACTCGTAATTCCGGAACGAATCTCATGTTTTTCGACGAATTTCCCCAAACTCACTTGAAATGAAATAGAAAATTTCTTTCAGCGGTTTAATATGAGTAATATACAAAAACGCTTGCCTATATAATATGAGACTTGTATAATGTATACTATAGATTCCTTCATACTACTTAGAACTATAATTTAAGCTTAGTCTGTTTCGAATATTTTCCACTACCTGAGCAAATATGCCATATTACAATTTGGGCGAAATGAGGAATAGAAGCAGTGCTTTTAATGTGAAAATATTATTGAATCACTCGTTCCTTAATGGAAATTCGGATTTTCGTGCTTAAATCCAATTATATAATAATCTTAAGAACATTACCTACATAAATTTCGATTAACTATGCACTCAGGGGTTTACGAATATATTTTCGCAATGTAACTTTAAATTACTTTCATAAATATTAACTTTGGGTAGGGAATAGGTAATGTTCATAAAAAGCTTTCATGTATCCATAATTTCTTATGGTCCTCATAAAGCTCATTACACTTATTATTACGACTCAATTAACAAATATATGATTCTTGTATGTATATTATTATTCAATATGAGAAAAATTATTAAAACTTCATGCATCTAGCATTATTATTAGATAGAATAAATGGTTATAATATTTTTAAGTTGTTACAACTTTACTTTAACGATAAGATGCAAGAACGTGTCTAATAAATATTGGATTTATCTTTCATAATTAACAAATTAATAATTTTATTAGTTGGATTAATCGAATAAATGATGAAATTTAAATGTGTAAACAAGTTTTGTAGGTTAAACAAAATCAATATTGACATTTGATGACGGATGAAGAAACCGTTTATTAATTTTAGCTGGATTTCTAAATAAGCTTCAAATAGGCCACTAGGCAGCTGGGCTTCATCGCTTGTCAGATATTTACGAAATTTTTGAGAAACTTTTAACACTGTGAGTGGGAGGTTTTTTTCCGGAGCTTTAACTACATGGTAAATGTCTCAACAAATTCTCCGCTTATTTATTCATTCTTTGTAGGTCTCTAGCGCTCACAGCTCATAAAAGATCTTCTAAAGTTAATGAACCACGTAACCTCAGATTTCCAATTCATAATTCCACACTTCCTTTGCGTAAATAAGCACACATATCTATTTTAAAGAAATTGAGAACTTTCTATAACTCACCTTTTCCATTTATCTTCGGGTTTTACAAGCTAAATGCATCCATGCATAGGTAAATATCATCTAATTTTTCACTTAAAATTTATTGTTTCCAAATTCGAACGAAATCTCTAATACATTTCGAATACACAACAACAACCACCAGAGCGAGAATGATGCATGTCACACGAGGGTGTTCTACTATCTACTTTGTGCAAGGAGAAATATTGCTTGTGTTTTTAAACGGAATTATTTATTCTTCAAAGAATTAGTCCATACATATCATGAGTAAATAGCAAAGGTGATTAATTTGTCATTCGTTATTTTAATTGCTTGATCTTTGTAATCAGCAAGCGATTTAACCAAAACATTTATTCAATTTCAAATGGGCTTTCTCAGCGCAGCTCCGATCTACACTATTTATTGAGAGATCAGAGAGACGGGATTAATAGGGAAAGGAATGGTTTGTATTACCCCTAACCCGAAATGGCTTCAAAGGGATGTTTAGGAATTTCATTTAGCTAGAAGGATTTCTAATTAGACCTCTCGTAACTACTCCCACTTCACGGACTTCTCGTCTTTAATGAACTATTATCCTTTATTGCTTATTATTCCGATCCGAATATTGAGCTTTGTCCCATGCGGCGCATATTCATTAAACCCTTTTAAAATTCAACACGTTTTTACTCATACCGACTTTGATATGAATTCGAACATTAATCATATCTTTTCATATGGCTCAATTAGTATTGAATTAATCATTTTTGAGCCTTTCAATAAATTCTAATTACACAGAATGTGAGTACCTAATGATTTGACAGCTATTATTAGCCATTAATTTATTTTTGTGCCAATATTAAGTAAAAGCTATTGGATTTTTTCTAATTTACTCAAATGACAGTGTTGGAGCGGAAAAGATTGAGAAAGTGAGTCAGAAGTAAAAGAAAAACAATTGTTCTCTCATTAATTGCTTTACTTCCTGTCCCTCGTAATTCCCTTTTCTTCTCTGGAGTATTTGGCTGTGAGAGGAATCCTGTAGCGTCGGAATCTCCTCTGAGACCAAAGGAGTTATTGGAGCGGAAAACGGCACTGAGAAAGAACCAATTTTCTACGAGCTCTCAGTGACCTCGAGAGGCTCTTAGACGAAATTCCAAACCCTTCAACATTCACTGCTTGTTTTCGGCCCCAAGAACTTTCTCCAACACCCGCGAGAGGAGACTCTCATTCGATTACGATTATTCTGCTTTCACTGGATGAATCCACTTTCACTCCTTTTATTCTAACTCGAATAAACAGCACTTGAAAAGCAGCAATAGACTTTTTTATTGTTTTATCTCTAATTATTTTTTTTAGTACTTTCATATAATTAAGCTTAGGTAATTACTTTTCAGACATTACATTATTATTAGAAAAGCAAAAAGCACAATTAAATTATTTTGATATGTGGAGTTAGCTAGGGTGCATTGGCCATTTTTTCTTTGAAGCAACATGTCAAAGTCATTAACTCAAATTCTTTATTCACTTTATTGCTTTCATAAAACTTTGATCTCGAAAGGCAATAAAGAAATTAGCATGGAAATTAAAAAAGATAATAGTGAGTAATAAAAATGTTTCAAAATTACATGAATTGGTTATATTGTAAAATGAAAATTCTAGTTTAATTGACCCATTTTTACAAGAGAATACATTGCATGTATTTATGAAATAATGAAAATTAACTATTTAATTGTAATAATAATGATTTTTATATTGAACATGACGAGAAAGTTAATTTTAGGTATAATGCTACTTTATTTTCTGACATTTAATAAATGTCTATTTAGCAATTGAATAAATATATTTATACATTACATAATGGACTTTCGGTATTTTAAATTTAACCAACGAAAGAAAAAAAAGTGGATGAAAGTCTCATAAAGAGGATTAATGATATTTTCCAAACCCACTTGCATTTACACTAAATTCTTACATAAAGAAACTCTCATGTAAGTGAGGGATATTTGATATGAAATAATGTCAAGCATTTTTGCAATTAATTGAATTTACGAATGGAGGCAAAGAGGAGTTGAAAGGAGGAACCTTTTACGAGAAGAATCCGCTTTCTTTTTCTTTGAGTCTCCCACGGGCAGCTTCAAGGCATCCATTTACTTAGCTTGAGTGCAGACGTTGTAAATCCACTTGAACTCATCCATTCGCCCTCTTCGTCCTCCTCAAGCCATCACACACCCTTCTTTTTTAGATCTAATCTTATAGAAAGTGGCAAAAAATTCTTAAGCTCAACTTTTCCTATAATAATAAATTGATCTTATCATTTTAATGGGCTCTAATAAATTAATTCAGCCTATTTCGTTTATAACTTCCAATATGCTTCTCTTATTTGAGATATTTTGAATTTAATTTTGGTGTTATTTACAAAAATGACGTGAAAGTATAAAGATAAGTCGTTAGCGAAGTACAGTCGTTAGCGAAGTGTAGGTACTTGCATTATGCGTATGAAACATTTGAATTTTTCACATCGCATCCTTATGAAATGCAAATAAATGAAAATGGCAATAAAAGTAAAAACTAAGAAAAGAAGATAAAAGAGAAAGTTTAATGAAACAGCGGAGATAAAAATGTAAATGTCCTTTCTATGATGGGAGTTTTAGTTTGAGAACGCCAAGTCGAAGAGCGACGAAAGTTTTAATGAGTTGTTAGATTTTTTCATCTAGACTCTTCGCAAAGCATTGAAATTGACTTATTAGAATATAGATCTGAGCATTTTAGGCAAGATCTTATCATAAAATCAAGCTTTTTATTATCATTCATAAGTAAGTATTTTTAAAATTTTTAGCTTTTTATTAATTAAATTACATACCTTTACTTAACACGCGGACGAATACATTGATGTGAAAAAGTTATTGTCAATTTTTTAAATTATTACACAAATATAATTTATTGTATGTGACTAAAAATAAATATATTTTTTATAAATATTGTCACACAATGAGGTTAATGAAGAGAGCAGCCGGCGTTCATAGAAAAAGTTGCTTCTTCTTTCGAATTTTCTCAGAAACAGAAGATGGTCCTTCGCGATGGGCAATGGGCCTTTTGTGTGATGGATGAGAGAAGTGAATGAGTCAAGAAAGCCTTTGACTTTTCTTCCCAACTTCGTCTACTCTTATAAGGAAAGACAAAATGAACTTTTCCTTTATCTCACTATTTTATTTGTGCAAGAAATTGGAAGCTGAGCACACTATGGCGTCCCTTACACTTCGATTCCTTCTCACAAATATAAGGAAATGGTGGAGGGGATTTTTGAGATTTTATTTTCTCAAGCTTCGAACCAATTGACTCATTCGTCAAGGGAAGAATGTTGATGAGAACAATAGATTTCGACTCTTGATGTCTAATCGTATAAAACAAGAGAGTGTGGAGGTCAGGAATTTGAGCACACACAATTCAATTGACTCTTTCGCCTTCTCCACAAAAATCCGATGAGAAAAAAACGATTGACCAGCCTTTTCATTCACTTTCAACATGAACCAATTCTTTTCTTGGAGAACTTCCTTCTTTAATCTCAAGTTTACTAATCTTTCTAAGATAAGAAAAGAGTTTTAATGGCATTTTGACTATTTTTCTTACATGGAAAGTCAAGATTAAACTTCCAATCAGCTCGAGGGAAGTTTTCTCGAGTCAACAGTAATTAATAATTGATAATGAGAAGTTTGAGTTGTAAAAGAAATTAAAACGATAAAAATTATTGATGCTATTATTAAGATTATATAGTTGGAAAAAATTAGCTTATCTAATGCATGTAGAGGCTGAAGAAAATGAAAACATTTTAATTTCAAATTAAAAACGACGAAAATCTAATTAACATTTTATTCGTTTTCAAAACATACGTTATTTACTTAAAATCTTCATTTCACTTTTGAATGCATCTCAAATACAAAGTTGAGGACTCGACAATGAAATTTGCCTCAAGGGAATAATAATAAGCTCTCGAGTTCAGTTGTAACATTAAAAAATACGAGCTGCACAAACTAAAGTGTTTTCGAAATGTTTATACACTACACTGAAGTTGGAAATTATACACAATAAGGAATTGCTTGAAATGAATTTGAAAGTTTTCTTGCACTCTTAATTGAGATGTGAATAATGATATTTTCATCCTCATACTAATATATCTGTAAGAAGGCTTCATATGAAAGCCATTATACTACTTAATGTATATAAAAAAATAAGTAATAGGCATTACAAATTATTTAACTCATGAAATTCGCAAAAATAATTAATGAAAGAAAACTATGAAAGGAACAGGTATTGCAATATAAGTATGTAATAAAATTAAAGAGCTAAAGAGCCCATAATAAATCTTATTGCTGTAAAATACACTTATTAAATCCTGAAATAGCAAGCATTTCAGTAAACTTTTATTCCTCTGAATAGGATTTTCCCTTGTATCATGAATATGAAACGATTTATTACGGGGCAGGAAATCACCCTACGTTTTAATGTTGCAATCCTTTGGTCATCCAGTTGTTTATTCAATAGAAATACTCTTGCAAATATTCAAAGCACAATCGTATAATACAAGTAGTCATAATCACCCAAACAAACAACATTAAATTTCTACCATTTCTTGTTCATAATGAAATACGCCATTAATTTAATGGAATACTTAATTAGTTGAATACATTCAAAGCTCTTGGATATTATTCATGAAAAGGAACTTAATTATTTTTTAAATCTCCTTGTATGATCTCAAAGTTAATGAGCATTATGGATTTCATTCCTTTAATTCCCTTGCCGAAATCAAAAATTTCAGGAATATACTAAAATTCAAAGGGATCTGTTTGCGTAATTGCAAAAAGAAAATCCAGTGTAATTTAGTAAAGTGAGTTTTCATATAATCCAAACTTAATGAACTGCGGCTTGGCTCTCTCAATTCAATGAAAATAAAAGAATACAACTGTATATGTGAATTCTCCGAACTCCACTTGAATTTGCTTGCCATTGCCATTAGTATTCTCCAAGTAATCTTACAAAAAGATACTTGAGACTTTCACTTCAAGTTCTTGTTAAAGTGGTATACTTTAATATTCCTTACAAAATTAGACTAATATTAGCTATTTTAAATAAGAGGCACTGGAAATTACAACTAAAGTTTGTTTAGAAGAATACTATATATAATCTATGAAAATGACGACTTAGACAGAATTATGTATTTTAAAGCATATTGTTCACCAATCCGTTCAAGCTTGGAATAATTCCTAGGGAAAGTTTATCTCTGTCATGGACATGAAGGATTGCTTTCCCTGTGTTATTCTTCCTGTAATCGCTTCAGGGATGTAAATATTATGCATAGGTAATAGCCATTGTTCGTCGCTGCTCAGTTAATCTAATTGTGCCTTCCGAGAGTATTTGTACAAATGTTGAAAGCAACTGCATATGAAGTAAATGGGAGGTTTATAGTTAAAGAGGATCTTTATCATCTTCTACTCTGAATTCTCAATTGGGAGCCCATATGAAATTTTAAAGGACTCTCATCAACATCAAGATATTCCCGCATTCTTCTCATACTTTTAAGGGAGCTGATGGAGAATTTACTTCCAAGAAAATTTGAGAGGATTCACAAATGAAATGAGCAGCGGCTTCTGAGGCTCTTTACATTTTTAATGGTTTTCCCTCCAGTAGTTATGTACGAAGAGAACTTTCATTCTTCTTCTCAAAATGATCCCCGGAGAATCCAGTGCACGTAATTTCCCTTTACACATACCTCGCTCCGCCTTCTTCTACACCCTTTGCATTCCTCATTCCCACATCTATTTCAACTGCACTTAAGACTCGGACCGATCCTTGACTTTCCTACCTCTATGGCTCGAGAAAGCAGCTCAAGACGGCTTGAGTCACCTTCATTCTACATTTCATACTGGAAGTACTAAACCTCTTTTACGAACCCTTTATATTCTTCAATAAACCTAAAAAAGAGTCGCAGGGTGTATTTCAGAGAATTCTTTGAAACTCCCATTTTGAATTTAAATATTATCTTAATTTTAACTTAATTTTTAAATCGTATCAGTTATTTTATATTTACTTTTTATTTGCTATTAAAATTTATTAAATTAAAGCTAGCCCAATCATTATTTTACTTGCTTTTCAACCAACATCTTTCATTTTAATCTTGTGGCTAAATTGTTAAAGATTTACGATCTAATGAAATGATTAGGAAAACGTAAGTTGAAAGCCCTGCTAGACAATAAGTCATGATGTATAAGTCTTTCTGAAATAAAATAAGTAAACTAACTTTAATCATATCATTTTATTCAAATGATTTTTTACTTAGGAAATTTCAGCTCTTTTGAGATATTACGTTATTATGTATAAAGTTGCATCTTCGAACATGAATTAATATAACAACTAAACTACAAAATATTTACGCATGTATTATATTACATTGGATCTTTTCGGTTTGTAGTTTGCATTTGTGTCAATTAAATCAATTAAATATGAATGCATTTCAAGGTTTGTAAGATTGTGAGATGTAATAAAAGTAATTAGTGTTTAATCAAAATGTTTAATCACAATCTTTATTTTTCAGACATTCCTTTTCTTTATTATTTTATCTCATCAATCACAATTTGGGATTTGGCACTTGATTTTTGTTCATCAATTCATGTATAAATAATGTTAATTTGACTGATTTGAATGCCCAAATTCTATTTTTATTTCTTAGAATATATCATCAACAGTATATGCTTGTAATAAAAGTTTCACGCATCTTAAAAACTGTTATATATTTTATAAAAATCTTATGCGCAGCGCTGCAAATTCTTTATTTTAATTATATCTGGTAGATTTTTCTATGGTTAGGTATAGCATTCTATATAGGTAATTTTGACAATGATTGCCATATGCGTTGGGGACATGGATTAAGAAACATGGTTCATATAGCTCAAAGGCGGGTAATCTAAAGGATCACCTCGGAGTTGGTCTCTGTAATGAGGAGCACACAATGGAGAGTTGGAGCGTGAGCGACGAGGAAAGGAAACTTCTCTCGTACTCGCCCGAATTCATTCTCAGTCCGACCACGACGACCACCCCGACTCAACTCCAAAGGAGCCTCGCTCTTCCGCCAGACACTTACTACCCAGAGAACACACAATTAGACTTTATTCTCCGTTTCTTCTCTCTTAATTCAAGGAAACTATACGTTTCTTGAATCCCTTACTCAAGGTGAAAAATGACTGTAATCGGATAGAGTTAAGACAATTCCCTTGGATTAAACGTATTCAGAACGGTAGTGGGCTTTTCCTGGCTATTCAACTTTCGTCTTGAGAGTGAACCTTATCAAATTACATACGTTCCTTCTACATTATTAGGCAAAAAACTTTCTTCGTGTGGAAAGGTGAAAAAGTGGAGGACGCAGTATTGCCATTTCACATGCTTCTAGTTTATATCAATGAAAGAGAGACTAATTGAGAAATATTGCCTAATGGCCAAAATAAAAGAGAAAAAATATGAAGCATTTAAGCGGAAAGTCAGGTGGCTGTGAAAATTAAGAAAAATGAACGTTTCAGTTCAAGGGGGTGGTGGAGGAGGTTATGGGAAAAAATCTAAAGAGGATGTAAGTAATTAATTTTAATCATTTAAAGCTTACACATCATTTGCTTAGCTTTGTTATATATAAGAATATGACTTTACAACTCGTTTTAATTAATTTTTAAGAAAATTAAGAAAAAGAATAATATAAGGTGGTAAAATGAGATAAACTCAAATGGACTTTTGAACTTATCAGTATCAGTATTAGAAATATCAAATATAGATTGCAGAATTAATAGGTCCTGCATAGTTACATACCTTTTAAATATTCAAAGATTAAACTAAAAGTAAGTACCTAAATGTAAGAAATTACAGACGTGACCAGCCTTTCATGTTTCGAATCTTATAAGAGCAAATAAGTTAAGTGAATACGTGCTTGTGTGCAAGAATGCATTTTCATTTTTAATGATGTCATTGTGATAAGTATTTACAATCATTTATTTTCTCTGTTCAAGAATACAGTTTAAAATGATCTTCAAGAGCATTTGGTTTACCTTTACTGTAGCCCAAGAAAGTATACCGAAAAGTGTAAAATATTATACCTAGGTCTTTTATTAAGAATTAATGCAGTTCGAGTATAGTGAATTATTCGAATATTGGAATTCTTTTGGTAAAAAAATAGTTCGCATATGTATTGCAATCTACCAGAAAAGCTAGGTTTTTCGAATTTTTTGAATTTCCAGAATAAGGAATGCATAGGAATGATAGCAATGCAGGCTGAGATGTGAAAGATGGAAGAGCCACATTTAACTATTTTCTCTTTAAACTTGAGACATGTCTTATATATTGATATAAGGATCGTGTATTTTAGGATATAGTGCAATAATTCCCCAAAGGAAAAAAGTCAAGTATTCGCTGTCATTCATTTTCCCGGTTTCTCACTCTTCATTGTCACAAAAGAAGCGACTCGAGTCATAAATGTCAACTAAATCCTCTTTGAGTCTCTTATGTTTTCTCAATATCTATTATCTAACTCATGCTTTCACTTCCACCCGGAAAAGCATATGACAAAATATGAAATGGTTCATAATACTTATCTTATAAGAGCTAAAAATAATAAACAATACATAAAACATTTTAAAACTCTTCTATATAAAACTTAATAATGATTGACAGAATAAATCTTTGGTTTTACTCGCTTACAAAATTATTATATCATTCAAAGTTGATAACACGTTTCAAAATCAAAAGATGACTCAAGTTATTCTGTCATCTCAAAAAAGCAACTTTCAAAAATTGATTATTTATTTCAAGACTTTTCTCGTTATGCATTTGAAAGCTTTTATCATGGTTTAAAGAAAAAAGTTGATGGGATTCAAAGCTTTCTTTCATCCATTAGCAAAATTTTGAAAAGAAAGGGCAATATTTCCCAAAGTGGTCAAAGAAGGAGTTTTATGACAGAGGAGAATGCAAAGTTTCTCTTTTCTCTCTCAAAAATGAAGAAGAGAGAAAGTTGAATGAAGTTGGAAAGGAGGGTTAAGGCACAAAAAGAACTCAAACTTTCTGATGTGTAATAATAAAAATAAAATATGTGGATGAACCCGTGGTGAATCTGTCTCACTTCCAAACTTTTGAAAAGCCGTCGCTGGGTCCTTAAGGAAGATAAGGAGAATGAGGTGGATGAGATTGGTCGAAGAATGCGGGTCGTTTTTATCTCTTCATTTTTATGTGGGCAAGAAATGTATAAAGGGCAGAGGATTCCCTACGGCCGACCATCAGAAGGCCGTCGGTTTCCTTTATCTCCCGCTGACATTTCCTTCTCACCCCAAATGTCGCAACTTTATATTAGCCCCCAGTACTTACGAGAAGTAGCATAAAAGCTGTTGAGGTCTAAATGTCTTCTCCTTGTGAAGTCATTCCAATCATACGGTTTATTTATGAATTTCTCCTATCACACACGCTTGAACTTTCATCATGATTGGCTCCTATCTTTACAAATGCTTTCACTAGTATTATCAAAATTCCTTATTATCATTAGATTCAAATGTTGATTCTAAAGATGTGTGTACGTATACTTAAAACACAAATGAGTCGAATGTAGTCAGAATTGAACAATGGAGATGCTTTTGATGTTGGTGAAATATAATTAGAGAAATGGAAATACGTCGTATTGCTCACAATGAAAAGATGAAGAGATAGATCTAAAAATGAATTGGAGTATTTCTGAATAAGACTTTCGATTTCAAAGAGCCTGGGAATTTACATAGAGTTTGCTGTTGGGAAAAGTTCCCTCAGGACAGTTTCTCAAACTTTGGTATTCAACTCATTGAGCTGAATACAACATTTGGTTGTAAAGAAGGACGACGAGAGGAGATAAATTCATTATTTATATTATTGTCACTCCGCTAAGGTTGCTTTCTCGATTATGCAAAAAATGCTTTCAATTTCAACCCTACTTTTTTATGAAGTGTGATATATCGTACTTATATGGAATATTGGCATTTTGTAAAATATTGTTTCGCGAATAATAAATATGGTTAGGTTAGGATATATTTTAGAAAATGTAAATTTATTTATCTTGAAGAAGTGTTTCTTATTTTTTCTTATCAATATTTATTTATTCAAGATTTATGTACTTATAAATTTGTTAGTAAATTAAATAAATTTTCTGTAACTTGTTTACTGAAATTCAATTCGCCACAAAGTGTAAAATATATCCTAAAGTTTGTCAGCATTTTGGTTTAGAAATGTTATAAAGATTGGAGTGTCTTCTTTGTTCCCCCTTAATTCTGAAAGCAGCCTTAGTTCTTTGGCGTAAACCACATTTCATTATTAGGTTCGATCTTTTTCGAGCACTTTAAGTAGGTTGGGCCTTCTTTCAAGAAGCCGGACGAAGAGAGTTGGATAATTGAGGAAACGGAAGTGAAAGCGGCCGACCCCTACGTTTTATTACAAATTTACTCAAAGGAGTTTTATAGAATATTTGCTCAAACTCGTTACATTCTTATATATAAAGTATATTGGTTCTAAAGGAATATCATTGTTCAAAATTCTTATAATCATCCATAATCTACACTATATACTCCACACATGTGGTGTAAGTTTGACTTTCTGTTCAATTCATACCTGATCCGCAGATATATACGAGATACAAGTGCTTATAAATGTTATAAGTAAATGCATTTCATAAATATTTTAGCTCTGTAAGTTCTTAGTCAGCTCTTGTGTTTTATTGAACACTATAGATTTTGTAAACGGAGACTTGGGGATAATATTTACATTTCCAGCATTTTTGAAAAGGGAGAATAAGAGATATAATCTAATTACAATTTGGGCATGAATAATTGAATGATAATTCTCAGGCAAAGTTCTCTTGTGCATAAAATTTGAAAAATGTTTATTCATGTGAGTAAATCTTGATCCTATTTAATCTGCAAATGAAATGATGCAAAGCCATTGGCATTTTTCTTTTCTTTCAGTCGTTGAGTTCGATTTTGGCATTATTTGCTAGTTTAGTAGCTTAATTTCTCACATTAATTCAATGTGTTCGAACATGCGTGCACATGTGCGACACTTAAACGGGAAGAGAATTAAGAGAATTCTGTGGAGAATGATTGCGGTAATTGTAGTCTGTCGTGACTAGCCCTCTTTTCTCTTCTTTGTCCCTCCTTATCAAGTCCGTTGTCAATTCACAAATACTTTTCTCTTTTCGAGTTTTACATTCCATGTTTTATGGCACTATTGCTCCGAAATTCTTCCAATATAAAATTCACTGAAACGCCAGTTTTCCTAACACTGGGGGAATTTTTTTACGTAAGCACTATAAATGATAAATTGAAAAATATATATATTATAGCACTCGATCAAATTTGATCTTTAAATCTATCTTGACAATTCAATACATGCATAAATTTAAAGAGGTGTTCATGTTAAAGCACTTCATGTGAGCTTAAAAAACCACTTTTAGAGTCAAACAAGCAATTTTGTTCATTTTAAAATTGATGGTCAAAAGTAGTTGGAAAACTTTAATTCGTATAATCAATATGTCATGCAAATAATAATGAAATGAGTTTATGCATACGATTGAAAGCAAATAAAGGAAATCAGCGAGTTTGAAAACGAAGTTAATTTATTGTGAGAGTTAATTGGAACGGCTTTTAGGAGCCATTTGCTTTCTGAATTTTGAGATAGGAATCAACAGACGCCAATTTTAATTATTTGATAGGTTAAAACGTCAGTGGATGCTGCTGTAGGGTTTTAATTCAACATTCTATCTATTGCCTTTGCTATTTAGATTATGCTATATACGAAGTAATAGAGGTAGTAAATTCTTTAGATTTTATCATATTCATATTTCTTGTGTGTATGATACAATCCTGACATCACATGCCTTTATACTTCATTTGACGTGAGTGACTTTGATTTATTCAGTGAACAATTTATCAAATTCATAACTTTGTACATCTATGCGAAAATCTCTCGACGACACAAGTCAATTATCCTCTTCAGTCGCATTCTCTGTTGTATCTTTCGCCCTTCATTTGCATCAGCCTTTAATGATGGCTGAGTAAGTTAAAAAGAGCAGAAAACTAATTGGATGTAGAATGAGATCAATGATGGAGAGTTCACATGATTTATGAATTTTCAATAATAGACCATCACATGCCAAGTCAAATTTGACCATTCATCTTTCATCAAGTCGGAATAAATCAATCAAATGCTCCTATATTTTTCATGTAATCAATCTTGTAAAAAATTGCGTATTTTTATTAATTACATCCATCGTAAAGTGAATTAATGAAATTTAATTTATTACAAGAAAAAAGATTATTTTTATGAATTGAATAATTAATATAATATGCGGTGTTTGAATCAATTTTTAATGAATTTTCTTATATACGAATACAATTCTATTGTTGTTTGACAATTTGTCTTCTGTGTATTTGCAATATTTTTCTGTGTATTTGTACTATAAAACATTTGTAATGAAATGATAAATTAAATACTTTAATTGTCATTTAATCCTTCTTAAAGG
Organism: Neelides sp. FZ-2019; assembly: GCA_009869795.1. NCBI lineage: Eukaryota > Metazoa > Arthropoda > Collembola > Neelipleona > Neelidae > Neelides > Neelides sp. FZ-2019. The sequence goes on along the minus strand of VJMY01000527.1, from coordinate 24,370 downwards.
AATAATAAATAGAGAAAAAATACTTTGTCAAATTTGCGTCTTTCTAATCAATGTAATTACATTATTTATATTGACAAACCGCTAGGCTTCTTAACAATTCATCAAGGCGTTTCACCAGCCACTTTTGAAGTTGCTAAAAACACAGGTTTGATATTCGGGAAATTTCCCGTGTGTTTACTTATTCAGTTTACTCCATCTGAAAATCCCACAAAAGTCCTTTTCCATTTCAAATCCGCTCCTTCGACTTCACGTTTGCCCCTCGGTACACTAAATCCTCTTACAAACATTAAATCTGACATTCAATATACCTTAAATAAAGGATATACACTGAGGATTATATACGAAACTCGTTGGATACAAATCCATGTGGCAGAGTTTTTAGGAAACCTATTAAGCATCGCTCCTTTCGCTATATACATAGTTTATGTTAAGCACACGCCTAAACAAACTCCTTACATAATACACATAATGTTCCCTCAGCATGGAATGTTTATGCTTGCATTTAACTATATCCGGAACATGCAAGAAATCGAAAAAATCTTTATATGCTTTCTCCAAAATTACAATTTGAAAAGAAAGAGAGGAAGCTAAATAAGCATAGATTGACTTACTTTAATGAACTTTTAAAGCCCAAATAATTCCGAAATGTGGAAGGTAAAGGATATATATTTAATAGGATTATTTGTAAACTAAAGTAAGAAAGATTTCAACAAAAATGTATATTGAAAATAATATATTCAGTATATTACTTATTACTATTACATATTTTAATAAAGTTGTACTTTATAACCACAAATAAGAAGTTAAGAAGTTTAGTATATTAAATCTGTGACTGTCGTAGTGAATTAAATTGGAAGACGGTAGATATAATAATCAATAGAAAGAATCCTTCAAAAACCAAAGATTCAAAAAATAAGTACTAGAAGAAGATTTTTGTTGGTGCGACTGCAATGCAGGGAACCTGTCATGATTTCTTCATCCCTGATATCTGAGAAATGTTGGGCTGCATGGTTTCCTACTCCCATTATTCGACAACGTATCCCTAACACACATCTTTAACCGCCTACCCATCTAAATTAAAGGCCCAATATTTCACTCCTTCTTTCCCTCGAGTTCCTCCAATATAAAATAATCGAACAAAGTTTAGACATGGAGTAACAGGATGTTTGCGGTATGAAATGTATCTCAAGATCAAAATACTAGAGGGAAGCCACTGTGATAAAAGTGGGCTGAACATTTAAATTCCCATTCACGTTCACACAACCAATTTTTCTTTGCTTTCTCCTTCAAACTCCCCTGGTCGTAACGATGCTCATAAAACAATGTCATATTTACCACACAATTTGGAAATGGTCTTTTATGATTTGGAAAATTATTATGTTTGTAACAATACTTTGTAATTGAAATTTTAAAAATCTTTTATGTTTTTCTATAAAATTATAACATTGGAGTGTGATTGTAAGATGAGAATAACATTTTAGTATGATTTAACATTTGACTGTTAATTTTTTGAGAGATTTTTGAGAAATCCGCATTAAGACGTATGATTCATTTAATTAAAGGGATCAAATATGAATTAAGTATTAAAATGAGCAATCTAAAAAGTTCCTTTGGGGCTCACACTGGAAGGTAATACTTAAAGAACGAATTTCTCGTAGGATCAAGCCAAGAAGAAGAAATTATTCATGAGTTTTCTCGTTGAGAGACTCGTGAAATTTTAAGTTCCCCTCAATCGATTCGCACCTTCAACCTCTCATAAAGTTTATGATGAGAATTCCAGGAAAGGATTTTCTTCTCATGTGAAGGGAGGAAATGTAGTTTGAATCATACGCCGTAATCTCCTTAATATTTGAATACACAAGTCAAAAGGAGAAATTGGGCGGATTGAAGAAAATTTTGGTAATTTGCCATCATTTTGTACCATTGAGCTTTTCGCATCATTAATTTTGAACCTTCAGATTTGTGGTCCAACAATCATTGATTCATCCCCCATTTTGCTCATTCATTCCAGCCAAAAGTTCCCAACACTTCGTACGAACGGAACAAGCAGTCATGTGGGGTTGCAATATTCATCATACAAAGGGCATTCATAAATTTATTCAGGACATTCTATGATACTTTGTAAACATGGGATTTTATTACCAAATCGCTATTACTTCTTTTATTGCAATTTCATCGTGAATGAATCAGCGTTTTTGGAAAAGGTCCAGTTCATAAATATGATAAGTGTAACAATTATTTATGTATTGTTGAATTATATTAAATAGCAACGTGCAATTCTGAGATACTCATGTGAAAGATATGCTCGTGAATTTAATACAATGATATAAAATACGAAGACACACAATAAATCTTGCTGAGAAAAATTTTTTTTAGGTCTTATAATTTTCTTGTAATTTTGCCAGGTTTAATCTTATTTACAAATCCTTGCGTAAATACCTAAGCGCATTTCCTTGATTAATGCGTTAGCTCTATTTTTAATATTGAATCAATTTAACTTATTATCATTATTATAATCATAGATTTACATAATACATTGTAGATTAATTCCTACATTTAAAAAATTTAAGCCAAAATCATGAAATCATTTAGAGCTTAAGCGTTTGAATATCTGTAATTTGAACATTGCATGCAAGAATTTATGTCACGACTTTGCAGAAAGCCCTCCAATTCACACTGCAGTATGGAATATTTTGATTTAAACTTGGTGTTATCTTTTTCATATAATTTCAAGTCTGTGGATTTAATATAGGGCAAATAAATGACATAATAAGTAAAACGCATTTAACTCAAAAACAACTTCATATTAAACTGGTAAAAATAGTAAAATGTGAATTGGAATTCAATAAAATTTGGCATTCCGTTAAGAGAAGGCAAAGATTTTCTTGCTCCATTATTTTCAGCTTCTTATTTACTTCAATTAAGAAATATATTTCACAAGTTTCATTTTCATTATTCTATTCAAACTCTATTCATATAAAAAAGCACTTTAAATTCTTCTTTATAATACCCGTAATAACTAATACCGTTCAAGTAAAAAGAAAATTTTCCTCGCAGTTTAAATGAAGTGGACGTTGGTGAGTCTTTTAAATTTCCTTCGAACTAATAAATTTAGATCAAAGTTCAAATTTAAATTACATAAGCCAGTCAATTCTTGGGGGACTTTTAGATTGAAACCGAATTGTGCCGTCGGATTAAAATGGGTTGGTCCATTCTGTGTCTACCCTGCCTGGTAATTTTTTAAAATTCTTTTTAATAACAGAAATAAAATATTTGCAAATAATAGATACTTAACGTTTAAATGCATTTTTGTATAGTTGTATTTGAATTATACATTGTATAAGTCTATTAAAAATAACGATGTATTAGGTAATCATGTTTGCGCATTATATTATGGTAATTTGTAAATTTAAATTTAAAATAAAAAAAATGCTGTCACAGAGGTATTAGAATGACAGATTTTAGATGACAGTTTTTGAAAAATTGATCCTTCCGTCCGGTAGACCAAAAATGAAATTTATGAATGTGTTTTTTACGGAAACAAATTTAGAAGATAAATGATATGACAAGACCCTCTTGAATTCCAATTCCTTCCTTGTGAATATTTATGTTCAGGCTCTCTTTCTTTATACTCTAGCCATTAATATCAAATTTGAATACGAAGGGGCCTTTTCCGTAACCTGCATTTAATCTTCATCAAAAAATAAGAAGGCAATTATTACTTACAAAAAGTTCGTTTAAACTTCAAAATCTTTTTTTTTAACTTTTAAAAGTAAAGTCCTTGAAACTGTTCTAGCTTTTCTGAATGTGAGTGAGAGCTACTTTAGGCTTGAATGTAAATTCTAGCCAGCTTTGTACTTTCGAGGAATTTTAAATTTCACGCTTGTTAATTGAAAGACCTGAAAGAGTGATTAGCGAAGTCAAAGTTGAAATTCCCAACTTTGCTCTTTTTGATTAGGCATGGATTAAACATTACTTTAAAGAGCCCTTTGACTAGGCGAATCTCTTGCTCTTCCATTTAGTTTTCTTTGTTACCTTCAGGTTCGAAATCTTCCACCAATTGGGGGATCTGGAGTGTGAAGATTATGAAAGTGGAAGGCGGGTGTAAGGGAACTTGATCCTTCTTTTGAAATTGATCAGGGTAAATACATATTACATTCTTCTATTACGCCCGCCTCGGCATTCTCAGCTCTCATTCTTCTCTCGTAGAAGAGATAGTAATATTGTACATTCCCGTCACAGCGAAAGCTCCTTCATTCCGCCATTAAACTTTTTGAGACTTCCCTCAAAGCTACATGTTCCAAGAGACGATCCAATACTCTTTTCTGCTAACGCTTCATTTTTCCCTCACAAAGATGCTCACAAGTCATTCCCTCAAATTTAATTTAAAATCCTCTTTGAACTATATGGCGAACTGAGATGTTAATTTATTTCATCATTAATTCCTCGCATCTTATTTATCGATTTTGGATCAATCAGTATGCTAATAATTGTCAATTTTATTATTAAGCTAAAATCAAACGTAGAAACATTACAGAACTGTTTGATATTAAAATTACCAACTTTTCATTATAAACATTTTTATTAATTTTTTCAATGGATTTAGTAAATAACAGTGAAACGCGGATAACGCCCTACTCCCTTTTTAACATGTAAGGATAGGGAAAAAGGATAGAGTGGGGCATTCAAGGGAGTGGGGCGTTATCCGCGTTTCACTGTTACTTAAACCGAAAGAAAGTAAATTGTCATGTTTTTTGTTGTTAATCATAATTTACTATTGTTGTTCAGAGTCTTCTGCTAATTTCAAATAGTTCTACATAGTGTATAATGAGTAAGTAACATGTGTAAAAATTTAATGGTCCAACTTTAGTTGATAGCTAAATAAATGGGTAAACGAAGAGTTAAAGGAGTTGAGAGGAGGGGGCTTCTGCTTCGTCATGGAATTCTTTCCAAATTGTTGGCATTGAGCCGAGTTGGAGAATTGACGGTTCATTGCCGGTTCTCCTTCTCCTGCCTGGCATTTCCAAAGAGACTTTTATGCTCACTTTGTGGAGTGCTATACTTACCTTACTATTTTATATTGTCTTCTCGAGACAATTTCCTTAGCTCATCTACTCGAGTGGTACAAGATGAGACTTTCTCTTTCCCTGTTGCTTATTCGCACAAGTTAAATTAAGTCTTTTCAATTGGTAAGTTCGTTTGACAAGTCTTTTCCTTAAATCTCAATCGGTTTGCTGTCTCGAGTAATTTAATCTTTATTAAGCAGTGAATTGAGCAGGAAACATACAACCTTGGAATTATTAAAGTTCTTAGTAAATAAATCAGTTTTATTCATATTTTTGTTTACATTTACCTTTCCGTTAGTTGGTCGTAAGTCACATAAAAGAAAGCGACACTAATGTTCTTGTTGCATTCCAGTTCTTAAATTCAATATCTTAAAAGCCAATTAAATCTTTGTCATTATTTATTAGTTTGAAATTTTTATGTATGCATTTATAAAATATTCAGAGACTATTCAAGAGCACTTAAAGTATAATGCAGAATTTCTCGATTTTTAATTGGTATTAAGCTAGTAAGTACTTGACTTATTTTATAATTTAAAACGTGAAATAAAGGTTTTATAAGAGAATTGAGCTTAAACTAACTTTCTCAACCATGACTTTGGAAAAAAGTTAAGTAGATACAGCAGCGAAATAACGAAAATGTCAAATGCTTTTACAATCTAAAGAAAAGTGCAAACTTTCGCTATGCAATACTTGTTAAATATAACAACTGTGATATATTTATGCTAACTATTCCTATAGACAGGATCTATCCTATATGCTCAATGCATTTACAGAATATATAAATAATTAGGTACAAGTGAGTGTATATGAAGGAATTCTCTTTGTACTGGTTTTCTTTCGACTATATATGCTCTTTGCAATAGACGCGCTCACATTAAAGAAGAGCACTTCTTCCACTTTTAATTCTCCATTTATTCATCAGCTAAGTAAATAGTTCTCTCCAAAGATCACTTTATCAAGTCCTTTCCTTATTCTCTATGAAGAAGGTTTAAAAGCATTGATTAATATGTTTGACTGGGGGAGCATTAGTTGGTCCATTAGGGCTTTATTGAAACCGAACTCTTTCTTTTCTGTCAGCATCAATATTGTAAAGGAACGAAACATACTTTCTCTTTTCTTATTTATGACCGCCATGTTATGTTTTCTCAATTGAAACAAATATTATATAGGGCAGTTAAATTCAAAAATTTAAAGGCTTTTTTATCATATTGTAGCTTTACAACATAGGAGGACTATGATCTTATATTACATATGATCTTCTCCCTTGAACTATACAAGTTAAGATCTGTTCGACTATGTCAGAGTGCCACTTAAATATAAAGTGATATAAAAGTTTAAGTACAAATACGTGCTGGTAGGTATTGAGTGTCCATTATTATTAGAAATATATGCATTGCAGAGCTAGTGAATTGAGGAATGGAGACATTCGCATTTTATTCGCGAGACGTCTCAAATATGATAACGAGATAAGAATTTGAAAATCAATGTCTGATAGGCTCGTTCACTTGAGAGATTACATGGCGGTTTGAATAAAAGTTTCAGATTTTGTGTTTGAGTAATTTGCAACATTGTAATTTAACTTTTCTCTCTCTTGGAAGTCTTGAGTGATGATTTGTGAAACGGATTTTCTTTACTCGGCTCCAGCAGCTTCCTCTCTCTTTTTACGAGTTACGTCCTCTCATTTTTGCAATTCTCCCTCCAATAATGTGATGGTGAAGATTTCTAAGGCATCGTGGTGATCCTTATGCCAAGAGAATCTCCCTCATACACTTCCTGGGCAGAATGGATGAATGCCAACGAAGTGAACGAGGAAACTGGGCTTTATTTCCCCTATCGACCAGAGGCAGAGGGAATTGACAAGTGCGAATAATACAATTCTTACGATATATATTTCTTTCCCCACACCCTCGAGCTCTCCTCCGATTCTCGGCTATTCCCTCGACCCACTGAGGTGCGAAAAAAGGTGAAGACCTCAAAAATGGAAATGAACCACATTTGGGTTCTTGCCAATTCCGATAGAAAAGGGAAAATTGAGACAAACACAAAGGATTTTTTAGAAATGCAATCACAAACAAACCTCTTATATATTTTACCATATAAGCATTTGCTTATTCGTAAGCTTATTCGTATTGCTTGTTTGAAGTGTGTGCCATATGCTTACCCATAAAACCAGTTTGCATTAACTTTTAAGATCCCGAAAAGATTTTCCACGAAGAGGGAAAATCATAAAACTAAATAAGAAAAAATGGTAAAGTAATTCCCAAATACATTGTGTGCATAAAGTACATTGGTGCGCATCAAGCGAACGGCGTACCTGTTTAAGCATCTCATATTCCCTTGGATGAAAGAAACATTGGGGAAAACTTGGGAAAGAACCAACGTTGAATATCGATTTTCCGGAGAGGGAAAGTTGGAACTTTCACTTTTAATAGTGAAATAGTGAGTTCCATCTGGATCCTTCGCCTTTCGCTTCCAAACTTTCCTGTTCGGAGGAAAGTTCCGAGATGGCCAGACTTGGCAAATCTCCCAAAGTCGGGTCGGGAAATCTTGTACTGGTTGGCTCAACAACCCATTTCCCCCAGTTGAAAGGATGTTCAGATGGGCCTTTGGAGTTGGTTGTAGGTCCTGGGACTCTTTAGCTGGGGTTTATTGATCTCCTCGCTCTCTTCTTCTCGTATGTGAGGATGTGGAGATCTCTGGCTACTGTGAAGAGGTTCGGAAGTTCTGCACATCTTCAGCCCCATGTGCTCGGCCTGAAAGCTCGCAGTTCCCTCGTTGGATCCAACTGCTCCTCTCGCTCAACTCCCGCTTTCCCCCATTGCTCCCTCACTCTTATTACCTTCATTACTCATCATTCTCACTAGAACCGAAGATGAACTATTAATACAGTGCGGCTCTGGGTGATTTTATTTTAAATTCGCATCTTTGGGTGAAATGTGCTTCTTTTTAATATCTATTTAAAACATTATCATTCTCATTTATTATCAGTTTTATCTCCAGAGGTTCTTAATGAAGTCATATCACTTTTAGAATCAAAAACTCAACAAGTTATATATACTTGTTCGTGTATGCTCGAAATATTGTACAGTTTTAATTATTGAAATACAAGGACATTTCAAAAGATTTCTCATTAGCATTTTTGAGAAGGGTTTATGAAAATGTCTGAATTCGAAGCTCCAGAAGAGGTATGAACATTTTGGCATTCTCCTCACTAATGCTTTATTTCCCCTCTACATTCATCTCATAACAATAAGTGTTATTTGGAGCGTAAAGCGTTCTTAACCGTTTCCCATTTTCCTCCTCTTTGAGAGGAGAAAACCACAAGTTCAATTTATTGCAAAAAGGTATCAAGAATATATTATAATATATTATAAAAGTAACAATGTTGAGTTTCAATATAGTTTTGTAATTTCCTTTGAACGGTTCCTTCGCTCCTATAAATATTCATTGTTAATCTCTTCCCTACAATTACATGAGGGAATTCAATATCGTGAGCAAAGTTGAAAGTGAAATGCTTGCGTATTTTGAGAAAGTTATTCAACTTTTCCATCTCGCTAATTGCGAATTTCCTTCAATTTGATCATTTCCATTTCTCTTTCTCTTGATGATATGAGGAAAGTCTTGTACTTATGACCGTGTTCAGTTGTTTTCAAACTCAATCGTGTCATAAAAGCTCACTGGTCTCTAACAAACTATGAAACGTAAATAGTTTTGAATAGATCTAGTACTTTAATTTCCGGACTTCGCTTCCTCTCCTGTTTCACATTTATTATGTAATATATATATCAGAGCATATTATACTTGCAATTCACCACTCGTTCCATTTTAATAACTCCTCGATCTCTCATATAACAACTTAATGTGTCAATTGTGACTCTTGACACATAAAACCCATGATGGTTGACATAAAGAATACGTACTTTGAAGATGAAGTGAGCCGGAGTGCCTTTTGGAGAGATTTGAATTCCTGCTCCCTTTATTGCGTTTCCCTTCGGGTTTTTATGAGAACCTTTGATGTGACTTCATATATAGGAGGATTTGAACTTCGAATATGTCCTCTGCTCTTTTGAGAGATCGAGCATAAAAAGGGAAAAAAGGAAAACGTAATAAATCAAATAGCACATCCTCCCACCCGGTTTATTATATAATGATAATGTTCATTCAGCAGTTTTCCACGTGTATTAAAACATGACGGACCAAAAACAATAAACGCCTTTCATATTTCCGGTCAAAATTTTCTGGGAAATTTGGGCAAAAGAGTGGTGTGAATGTTTGATCTAGATTCGGCGGAGTTTTAGTTAGAAAGGAAGAATTTTAGAAATTCACACATGTTTAAGAAGGCTTTTGAAAAATTTAAGGAAACTCCAGGGGTGTGGAAAGGAAGAAATCAAATTATGGACCTTCTTAGGAAAATTAGATTCGCGGTGTGAGCTCATTTAATAAATTGAAAACCTCCACATAAATTCCACTTCCTTGGGCTAAAATTTTCTTAATATTGCAAATTGTTATACATCGGTTTACTTTAAGGCGCTTTAAGCTATGCACTTTAATTATTTGCTTAAATAAACGGGATAAGATGTCTTGTTTACTTGTGCTAAGGACATCAACTACTTTCTCTTTGAATTATAAAAGTATAAATATTAGCCGGTTATTACTAGTATAATATTTTAGCTTATTAAAATTCTTAGAAAAAACATTAGTTTTCTTTTCATTTTTAATTTAAAAAGTTGCTTTCTTATTCTTAAATCAGAATATTTTATGCAGTTTTATCGACAACGAAAATTTTTTATATTGATGAATTCTGAGAATTTCATTAAAATAGGGCAAGTTGGAAATTGACAGTAAGAAATGTGCATAGACTGCATAAGCCACATGCACAACTACCAATAAATAGTTAGATCTCCATTGCATGTAGCGAACGATGCACATAATCTCATAATAAAAGAGCCTGCATAAGTAGCATCAGACAAGAAGAATCTTATTTCATTTCCGTTTCTCTTTTATAACCAAACTTACTTTTATTATTAGAAGAACGATGGGCGGAGGCTGGAAAATCTCCTTGGCTCAAAAGATTATCTATTCTTATAAAAGTTTTATCATCATGGACCTCCTAGTTGAAGGAATGTTATTGTTTTATTATGGCAGGAGCAAGGTCTGCATGGGAAAATAGGCTCAACTTTTATTCATAACTACAATGTACTTTATGCCCAAAAGTTTGGCCAAAACTTTTCATCGGATTTTTCAGTAGCAATAAAGGTTAAAAGGTCGTGGGTTTTCAATATTTGGCCAATAAAAGAGGAAACTTTTTTCACGAAAGCAATACATGATCAATTTATTCAGACTTTAAATCTCACCTCATTGAATTCCGAGAAAGGAGAAACGAAAGATCTCTGTTTAACGTTTAATAAAAATTCTCTTTTTCTTCTAATTATTGGCAAGGCGTCTTGGCGGACGGAAGCTGTGTATTTTTGTTTACAATTGTTTAAGGATACAGATCTTTAAAAGTTATATTGCTTTTTTACGCACTAGTAGGTGTTTGAAGATTTAACTGTTTTCCCACATGTGCTTTTTGAAGGCGTTTGTGCTCCAATTGGCCCCAGTTTGTTATTTTAATCCACGAGTTAATTTTTAAACAAGTTGAATTTTGTATGAAGCAACCCGTTAACCTACACATGTTCAGACTCCTATAACACAAACAAACAAATATTTGCTTATAAATTCCTTTTCTAATTAATATCTCTCAAAACTGACAATGAATTGTTAAAATGTTCAAACACTTCGTTTACATTTTGCAAGCTAAATAAACTATAAGTACATTATGGACTTTACCAAGGTACGTATACTCTATTGGATGACTAAATTGGCTGCACATTCGTTTCTATGCAGAATTTAGAAAATAATTTTGCATAGTGTGACGTCATCTGTTCAAATTATTAGGAAAATCAAAGTGAACAAATAAAATTTCAATTGATTTCCATGCATTGGGTTCAATATTTTATTCCCCAAATAAAATGAACAGATGACGTTATAATTTAATTCGTTGCTATGCTTAATTGCGCCCGCTTGGGACTTTACAAAAGTAATTTTTAACGAAGAAAATATTTTACAACTTTAAAATAAATAATTATAAATTAAAAAATCATTATATTATATTAATAAATCAAAAGGCTTTAAGTTGTATATTTTTTTATTACAATTTTATGTAAGATATATTTGAAAATAATACTGAAAAATTAATATAAAAATGAAATATTCATTCATTTTTAATTAAATTAATTTAACCACATTTATAAAACTATCTCAATTATACTAAGTTTATTCTATTCTTATTGTAAGATCTAGGCATGGGTATATAAAAACTTTATCCTAAAAATTTAGGGTGTAAAGGCTGATGAAAGAAAAAAAGGACTTTTGAGAAAAAATCGGAGACAGGGATATTTGTTATGCTGAAAGGTTATTTAGCTCGGAATTGGGGATTCTTATACTCACTTTGGAGACCCTGCATGCGCGACAAAGAGATGTGGAGTTGTCGAAGGGGGTATTGGTTGTGTTCGTGCGTGGTTGGGAAGTGAATGATTCCTTTTAACCATCACTTGCTCTCTTCGGCTGTCAAATGAGCCAAGAGTTCGTAAATTGCTGGCTCTCAGTTTCCTACAACGCACTTTCTCATTTGACTCGGGGGAAGAAAGCTGCGGCTTCCTCCGCTCACGCAGGATAGGAAGGCTAGGGACACTTGGATGCGTCTTCTTCTCTTTTGTGCGAAAGGCCATGGGAAGTAGTAAGGAGATTAGCACTGTACGGAATAGACAATACTCTTTAGCTACTGCCAAGGAGTTCACGAAGGTAAGCATCTCGATTATTGTGAGATCAAATACATTTTATAAATATATTAGTGATAATCACTCGAGCACTTTGACATAATATGAGTACTTACCATTTACTTTTAACAAGAACTTTGGTTTGAAGCTTTACAACCTCATACCAAAGTTTGAAAATAAAATTTTTTGGCAAATAAGCATTTTTGGCATCCATTAAGATACGATAATAAAGATTAAGTTAAGTGGTTCTATTTAAATTCATGTCATGAACTTTTTGGCAGCTTGAATTCTTTTCAACTGTTGCTACTCGTACTTTCTTCCTTTTACTTTACATTTTGCTTTGAAAACACTTGAAATTCTACAAGTTCAGAAGAACTTGCATTTAAATTAATTGGGGCTGTTTGCATATTTGACACTTATTTTTTAATTGCGAAAACAGGAATATATTTTTGTGACTAAAACTGGTAAAAATGTCTTTCATCTTATTCATTAGACCCATGGTGACTATATGCTATGATTAAAAAGTGTCGCAAAATCATCAATCTTAAATGTGTTCTTAATTTTAATCAAGAATGTCAAACATCAAAGATTTTGATATAATTTATTACATTGGACTAGCAAGCTGAACACGAAGGTTCGTTATCTCAAAGATTAAATGAAGGAAAGTATTAAAAAAATATCGTTGGCATTTTACAAAAATAAATTTTACGGATGAATTTTAGAGCTCAGGGGTTGAAGGATTATCTTTAAGCTTGGTAAAGCCTTATTTAGGGAAATTGCAAATAGAGAAAGTTTAGCCCTGTGGTAAAAAGGAACGAGAAGAGATTGGGGGAATTGGCTCATTTGAATTCAGTCAGCCAAATTCTACTTTCTCCATGTTCTTTCTTGACTGAAAGGAACGGGTTGGATAAATAAGCCATCGGATAAGGTTATCTATAAATTCTTTATATGCTCCTGAAGATTACGAAATCATTCCCATTGAACGAATGTCATGTAATCTCAAATATGATATCCCTTGACTTGTTCAGAAGGTTAGTGAATGTGTAAATTAAGGATTTATGTATATGTGCTTAAAATAACGTTAAAGTATTGCAATAACCCCAATACTTTAATTGCCACCCTAATTATTTACTAAAATAGCACATAAACATTTTTATTGGAAAATCTTTAATACCTAATAGAAATAAATAATGTGTTTAATTATAAGTCATATAATTAAAATTCTTAAGTTAAAATATAATTAAATAAGAAATTAAATAATTATAGTTCAAATATTTGTATCTTTTTCACAATTTTACTTTTTTTTCAACAGGAGCTTGTGGCGGCAACTCCAAGCCAGAGGAACTGGAAGGGAATGATAATTGCCATCCTAGTCATATGTGCAGTATGCGGTCTCATCCTTTTCTCCATTTATCTTCTCAGGCCACCTGACGACGGCCCAAGAGTCAAAGGAAGGAAAATCACTTTACAAGATATCACATCACCTCGTTTCGTTGTTCCACTTTTCAATGGATCCTGGATTTCAGGTTGAATTACTAAATCTCTCCTTTGGGTATTATATTTATGAAAGGGAAAATTTATTGAAAAACGATGAAGGGAATATCAACCACAAGGATGTTTCTTGTTAATATGCATAAGTAATATGAATATATGAATCACTGGGAGGAATGAGAGGAATGTGGAAAATTTAATAGTAATCATGCCAAGGGCAGGATTATGTAAAATGGCAGAAGAATATTACATTACATTAATGGCATCCTTTTACACTGTTTCATCATATCCACTTAAGGGTAGTGGAAAGATAAGAATAAATCTGAAAATTTAATGAAAACTCTCTCCGACGTTTTATTTAGTACAGGCCATTAAAATAAAGTGAGTCCTTTGTTCTTCACAATATTGATGTAGGAGAGTGGAGAAGAGAAGAATAGGGAGGAATTGAGTATCTTTCTTCCACTTCCATCATCAATGGTTCAATTAAGAAATATGAAAAATGATATCAAAACTTTGAGCAATAAAAATTAAAACGACACAAACAAGCGTGCAAGTAATAGTTTTGAGTTTTGACCAAACTTGATACTTTTAAGTTCTACTTATACCATACTCTTTGAAAGTTTTCTCTACTTTTTTTAGCTACTACAATATGTTGTACAACTCAATGTTAGCTCCAACTTTAAAAAACTTTATAGAAACAACAAGGATTTCATAAATGTTACTTTTGAGAAAATTCAATTAATACTGAACAAGACATTGCAAATGCTTGGCTAATTATGTTTATTTTAGAGCATTTAATGAAGGAATACATGGAAAGTTCATTTTGCTTATTGGAGCAATAACGATTAAAAGGTTGGCATTGTTATTTTACAGAAAACGAGCTTCTGTTCCGGGATTCCCTGGGAGGTCTCTCAGTGCTCAACGCAGATACACTCCTCACGAAACCCTTCGTGGCCAACACCACTTTTGTAAGTTTCCACTTTAATCCCCTCGGCTTTCTTCAATGAAAGTAATTTTAGTCCCATTGTCTATTGAAAACCTGGCGAGTAAAAACTATTAACGAAAACCGCCCTCATATAAAGAACCTACATTTGAAAAGGGGCAGGGGTTATAAAGTAAACAACGCGTAGATAAAACATTTCATAATTACCGCTACTTCCTGGAGAGTTGAAATTTTAATGTCCAATTAATGTATTTAATATTGATCTCTCTCTTTAGTCCCTTAGTTTGTAAAAGTCATCAAGACGCTTTTTAACACAAGCAGAACTTTTACGATTTATTTAATTTTTCAACTAAGGTGCACATGAAATTAAAAAGCATCACGTTTTCTAATAAAAACTTGCTGAAAATATAATAATGTTTAATATAAATTCACCAAGATGGAAATAAATAAGGTTGGATTTTAGTCATAAATCATGAAAACTTCTTGATGTGATAAATTTTTTGGGATTCTTTCAATTGTAATTTCAGTTGTTTTCAAACTTAAATTAAATTAATGGTATTTCACAGTGAGAACTTCGTTTTATTGAAGTTGAGTCGCAATTTGAGATGATCATGGATTTGGGGATTTTGAGGAGAGAAAATTGTAAACTCCATCCTCCTTTTCTATGCTTCTTCAGTACGTAATTTATCTTGAAAGAAATCCCCGAGGAGTGAATTACTCTCTCAAACTTCCTCTAACAATCCCTTCATCTCTTTTCACTCTATAAGTCAGTTTTACTACTACGGCGTACGCGAAGGTTTCAAATCTCATCCTCAGCGTTCTTTTATATATTTTATCTTTCTTCTCTCGTATTATCCTTTTATGTTATGCTCATCCCAGTGAACTAGAAATGAAGTTATAAGAATGAAGATATACCTAGTATTTCACCATATATTTTCAAGCATATATTAAATAGTCAGACTCTTTTTCAGTTTTCTTTACAATTTTTAGATATATTTTTATTTTTAGCTAAAAGATTTTTCACATTTATTTAAATTATTTTTTAACGAGATTATGCATATTAAATAAGGCTCATTTTATCACATTTATCAACTGGAGTTAGTCGGTCGGCGGTACTTAAATATTTTCTCTTTCAACTTCTTTTTCATTTTTAGTCTTTTAGTTTTTAGTCTTTCACCAAATTATTAATTCGAATTGTTTTTAAGGACTGCAGATATTGACAGTAGAGAAAATCAAGCTAAAATATTGATTTAGAATTCTTAATAAAATGCACCATCAAAAGATTTCAAGCGTGAAATCAACTAACATATTCACGTTCGGTATGGCTTTTAGTACTCAAGATTAGATAAATTTTGATTGAAAATATGTAAATTTTCGTTCTTCATTTTAAAATGCCCAAACCTTTCAATCTTTTAAAGATTAGAATTTCTCGATCGATAGACCCATCGATATAATCAAAAATATTGAATTTAAAATTCATTGGAGCTCACGATTGACAGAATGAATTATTCATAAGACAATATGATTAGAGAAAGTTCACTTGTGATCATTTTTAATTTACTTCTAGCGACAACTAAATTCCAACAATTTCGCCGTCTCGTCCGATAGGAAATATGTCCTATTTATCCATGACTCTCAACCCGTGTGGAGATATTCTACTTTAGCTAAATACACGCTTTATGATATTGAAAATGAGTAAGTTATAATACGCCATATTAAATGTTTAAAATAATATAAATTATATTAATATTGTAAGGGGGTCTTAAAGATTGGCTTGGAGTATTGTCGGAAAACGCGTAATTAGTTTTATATTTCATTATATCAAGGTTTCAAATTCCACTGAATCCGACTGGCGAAAGTGGGCGAGACATTGAACAAGCTGAATTACAACTTGTTCAATGGGGCCCAAGGGGGAATTCCCTTCTTTTCGTTTATAAAAATGACCTGTATTACCGGCCAACAGCAAAAAGCCTTCACAGCTCAAGAATTACGAAGACTGGGAAGCCAAAAGTCATTTATAATGGAATTCCCGACTTTCTCTACGAAGGTACGTTCAAATGGTTCAACATTACATAATTAAATATAAAGCTAAAATTCATAGCGAATTCGTTGACATTCCAATTTATTATATTATTAGAAGCACAAAAGAAATCATGATTACATACATAAATTATTAAATAGTGCGCCTTCGTCAATAATCTATCGAGTTAATAATCTCGATATAAATATAATGCTGTTTGGTTTATTTAATAGCTTAGTAGGTATACTATATGATTAATATACTTAGGTATATGGATTTAATTGCTTATATTTCGCTTGAACGAGTAGATAAAAACAAAGTTCTCAAGCGAATCTTCTCCAATACTAAAATATATACGAAAGAAGATATCCCTTTATGAATCCTTTGTTATAAAGTATCACAAAGTTGTTATATATAAGACAGTTATTGTTTTTCCAGGCAGATCATAATAAGGAAAAGGAGCATCCATATAACTTGAAGAGATAGTTTACTGAAACTGTGTTGGATGAGATTAGAGTGTGGGAAGGATGTGATAGGGCAGTAAAGAAAAGAAACATTCCTCCGAGTCTCGAATAATGGCTAAGGTAAATCGTCGTTGTGCGAGGAAGTTGGGAGTTGAGCTGACGGATCTCAAGAGCTTTCTCTTCCATTCCTCCTTGCACTCTCTTAGCTCAGGGTAATTGAATCCCCGTGGCTCTAATTGGACTCCCTCGCCCTACGCCTAATTCTATCCAGAGTTTCCTCGAGTCTGGGAATTATTATTTCTGACTTATTCCTTACCTTCGGAAATATTATTGAATATTCTTCAAGAAAACTCAATTCGAGATGACAGTTTCAAATGCCCTTGCGCAGTATTCTTGCATATAAGTATTCCACTTCTCGTTAAAAATCTTGATAACTAATGTTGACATAATAATAAATGTATATAATTTAATGTGAAATCTCTACATTGGTTAGCTGAAATATTGGCCTAGGTATGAAATCAATTAGTTTTAATGGTGATGCATTATGTCATATGCTGAAATAGTGAGTAATGATGAGAGAGCTTGTAGAACTTTAAAGATCATTAATAATATTTAATAATTTAATGGATTTGGCTATACCGGACCGTGTGTCATAACGAATTGCAGACCATTTATAAAGTTGAAATACTTATAGGATTCAAGATTTTGATTGAATTACCTTTGACTTTCATTTGCAGAAGAGGTCCTGAAGAGTAACTCAGCCGTTTGGTTTTCTCCTAATGGAAACTTTCTTCTTTACGCCACATTCAATGATACGAGAGTTGGCGAATTCACTTATCCTTGGTATGGGAGTGGGGATAGCAATCCCTATCCTCAAGTTCGCTCACTGCGATATCCCAAAGTAAGCATTTTACTTTTGAGATGTCTTTTAGCGTCCCAATTAAATGAAATTCTTTGCTGAATTAGACATATTGTAAATCCCATTATAAAGTTTTAATTAGATTTACTATTAATCGTCTTTCTTTTTGAAGAATGCAAGGGAAGCATCACTTTGAAAGTCAAGTCAAATAAAACTTTTTGTCTTTTGACACTGAAAGCGACAGGGAACAGCCGCGTATTTTGTAAGAAGTATGTTTTATACAGGAGGAATTTTATAAAAATAAATATAAAATGTTTAAAGCTGAAAAGCACGAAAAAGCTTTTATTGAACCGGAAAGAGAAAGGGGAGAATAGTAGGATTATAAATTTACGTGTCGATTGATACTGGCACCATAATAGAGTCCTACACATTGGAGTCGAACTTCCAATTTCCAGGACATGTTTATAGTTTTGAGCTCTCTCTTATCTATAAAAGATAAAAGAGATTGAGATATGAGATTTGGAAAAGGAGGATTTGATTGAAAGTGAAAGGCAGTGGAAGTCGGTGAAAGGTTCAAAGTGGATCCTATTTTTTCTTAAAATTGTTTTTGGATCGATGTTCTCCATCAACCAGAGTTTTTCCATCCTTTTGCCTTTCACGCTTTTCCTCCCTCTTTATTATTTGTCATTAGGCGGGGACGGCTAATCCTGAAGTGATTGTGTGGGCAGTCGATTTGAGGTCCAACTCTGCGCTTTCTATTGCAATTGCCCCTCCAGCCTCTCTGGATCCAAAGTAAGTCCATTTTTATTACCAGAAACGACCAAAGGGCGTTTACAGATGCACTTTGCTCAAGATTCAATCTTTATTTTCAGAGATCATTATTTTGCTGGAGCCCGATGGATTAACAATGATGAGATTGCCCTTGTATGGATGAACCGAAGACAAAATCATTCCATTATCTCTCGATGCAGTAGCTCCAAATGGAACTGTCAAGAGGTATCAACGTTCCTCATTCAACTTCACGTTTAAATATAAGAAAGTCGAAAGGATTTCAATTAAAAAACAAATAATTATTATTTTTGAATATTATAAATGTTATAAATGAAATTATTATATTTATTAACGGAATTTGTAACAAACTCAATAATTATTATAAATATAATCCTCAGTAAAAAGGGATTTAAGCTTAGGGTACTATAAGAGATTTTTTGCTGACATCTATCCTATGGGTATAATTGTCATAATTCAATAATTGTATTTATTAGCGTTAGAGGGCAATATATATTGTTTTATAATACCCCAAAATTATGAATAATTCCATGTTTCCAATTTAATATTTCGTTTTTTTAAGATTCATAAATGACTCTGAATCACTGATATTATTTCTTTACTGAGGATTATGTCCGTAGAAATCAAGGCTTAATAAAAGTAAATGTTATACAAATAAATAATGTCAAAAACATATTTCTCACATTTATTATAAAATTTCATTTTGACAAATGATTTTTTAACAGATTTACACAGTGAAGAATGGTGGTACTGGTTGGCTTGATTACCCAGATCCGCCAATATTTTCTGAGAACGGCTCTAGCTGTCTTCTCCGGATCCCATGGAGGGACGGAGATTCAGGTCTTTTTCATCACATTGTGTGGTTGGACTTGGAGAGTCGGAAGGAAATTCCCGTCACACACGGCCCCTTCGAAGTCACACACATCTCCGCTTGGGACCAACTCAACAAATTGATGTAATGCTCACCCTTTCATCTCCACCCTAAGGGAAGAACTTTAAAAAGTTGAATATCTGAGCCTTGTGATTCATAAATCAAATACTTACTCTCAGACTTTTATCCTTATGCCAACTTGTGCTATGATCATATATGAGAAGAAAGCCAGAAAACCTTATATGAAACTTACCTTCGGGTCTTTTATACTTTTTCCGTCTGATTCTGAGTGAATGTTCTTCTTTTAATGTAATTTGACTCCTTTGGTACTCAAAGCAGCTTAATGGAATGAGACTCCCGTTTTTGGTTCCTTTTACTTCTTCCCTTGGATTCACAATCAAATTCGAACTTGTCTCAAAGGAACCCTATAGGCATTTATTCTAACGGCTAATTGGATTTTTTCTTTTAAATATACCCACGAGGCTCCCATATTCATTTTATCTATTATAACTTTAGCCATTAGATAGACTCTTTTACCTGAGAATGAAATTCTTCATGGAATTTAATCTTCCCATTGTCAGCGTTCTCATTGAGTGACACGTTTGTGTTTAATTATGTACATTCAGATACTTCATTGGAGTTCCAAGTGATAAGCCAGGACAGCGGCATTTATACAAAATTTCAGAGAAACCTCTCAACTCGACTGTTGTTCTCTCACCACTCTGCATTACCTGTCCACCGCAAGTCACGAATACCTCAGAGTTGGAAGACGGCGAGGGGGAAGAGGAAGAAGAGGAAGTGAAAGTAGTGAAGAATGAGAGTCAAACGGTTGTGAGCAACGAGAACAAAACCCCCGTTTGCCTCTACAATCACGTATTGTTTAGTCCAACTTTGAGATTTTTCGTCTTGGAATGTCTGGGCCCTGATGTACCAGCAACGTTCCTTCATTCGACATTGAGCGGTCGTTTCCTTATCTACCTGGATAATCGGACGGCATTGAGAGAAGAAGTGGCCAACATGGGGCTTCCTCTAGTAAGGACTTTCTTTGTCGAAGTGACTGGAGGCTACCAAGCTCCCGTCCGACTCCATTTGCCTCCAGGTCTCAGAGAAGACGAAGATTTCAAGTTTCCTCTCCTATTTCACGTGTAAGTTGGAAGTTTTGAGAAATATTTCCCTCAAACTTTTCCATTTGTCTATACTAATATTTTATGATATATGGTTATTAGTTTCTATGTTTGAGTTTTCTTTTAGCATATGAATGTACTAGCATTTACAGTATATTTATAATTCTCATAATATTTCTAGATATCATAATTTTATATGATTTATATAAGAGAGCTGATTGTGAAATTTGATAGATCCGGAGGACCAGGGTCGCAGTTGATAGACGAGAAGTTTGGTCTCTCTTGGGCTTCATATCTGACGAGTGAGAGGAACTTCATCGTCGCTGAGATTGACGCTCGAGGGAGTGGATTTCAGGGTGAAAACGTCCGGCATTCAGTTTACAGAAAATTAGGAAATCTGGAAGTGACTGACCACTTGGAAGTGATGACTTATCTCGCCAACCATCTCCCTTTTATTGACACGAACAACATGGCAATTTGGGGATGGAATTACGGAGGTTATCTCACTGCCAAAATATTTGCTGAAGCCAATGAAAAATTCTTCAGATGTGCCATTATCGTTGCTCCTATTACAAAATTAGAGTTTTACAGTAAGGCTCAAATAATATTTTCACTTTAAGACAAATAAATTTAGATGATTTCATTTATTTTTGTCTTGTAGCTACTATTACTTTTATTTGATCAGTGAGTTTAATCATTTTCTTAATTTTTTATTAGATACTGCGTACATTGAGAAACTCATGGGGTTGCCGAATTACACTGATAACTACAGGGGATATGAAGACAGCGACCTGACCCGAATCTCGAAGAATTTGAAGAACAAACCACCATTCCTCATAATACACGGAACTGCGGATGAACGTGTGCATCATCAGCATTCGCTGTATTTTACAAAATCGCTCGTTCATGAAGGAATTACTTTTATGGAACAAGTAAATGTCATTTTCAAATTTTTTTTAACTATTAGTATTTATTTTCACTTAAATTTAAAGAATGATTTGATTATTTATTCTATTTGTAGATTTATCCTGACGAGGGGTCAAGGCTTGAAGGTGTCAAAGAACATTTTTACCATTCAATGGAGGCTTTCCTTGACAAAACACTTGACGAAATTGATTTTGAAGATTGGGAGAAAGCAAACTTTCTCGGAATCAAATTATAAACTCATCATTTTATTAATATTGTTAAATGACAACGTAAGAGAGTTTATTATACAAATTATTGAAAGTACAGGTACTTAATACAACTGCAATTCTCTCCATATAATAAACTTATAGAAACATTATACATCTGTAAAAAGTAAATATCATTTAATATAAAATTAAATATTAGATTGTATTTGTATATTTAAGCTAAATTTTTGATTGTAGGTATTATATTTATTGTTTATTCTTAATGTCATCATTTTGAGAATAATTTAATATAAGCATATGTTTTCCATCTTAATTTAATAAACACTACGTATTGAATACTTAATTTTTTAAATGAAATATTGTTTGTGAATAATTACTGTTATATGAGTACAGAATAAGAATGTATTTATTATTATTTTATGAAATCATGTTTTCAAATGCCATTAAATAATTCCTAGGTTTATATAATCAAGTTGATTCTTATCAGCGAACCTAAGTCCAAAAGATCTAAATAATATTAATTTTAGTTATAATTTTATTCATCTAAATCTTTTAATATCCAAAATGTACTTGTTGATAAATTCATCAAGCGAATTCTTTATTGTTGTTATTAGATGAGCGGTATAAATTATATTAGCTATTAACAAGTATTAAATGTAGCTAATTAAATATAAATGTTTAATACTTATAATCTAGTTAAAATTATTTTAATCAAGTTCAAGGGAGAGTCCATTCTTGAAATGACTTTTCGGAGCGTATAGCACTATCAGCCATGTACAATATTCTCAATGTTGTCTCGTACATCGGTGTTGTGTCGTCTCTGCAAATTGTTGCGTCTTCACCCCACCATTTCCATTTTTCTTTATTTTATTCTATATTAAAATATTTATAATGATCATTTTAGTTTACTTAGTTTACATTTTTATAAAATTAGATTTTTAAATATTTTTATATGACCCAATGGTGTCATTAAATAATTAATTTTTCTTCATGTTCGCACTATTAAAGAACTATAATGCTACAATTCATTGCTTTTACATTACTTTCCTCACTTCAGCATGTTTTTTCACAATTTCCATTTTATCATTAATATTCTTTATTTTAAAAATGTTTGTATTTTTAAATGAATATATCAAAAAATATTTGAGTATGATGGTGAATGGGGTGTGCTTTATAGATTATATGATCGTTTGAATGAAATGTTAAAAAATGCTTAAATGTGCATGGATGTGTACGAGAATGTAAATATTTGTATTATAAAAAGATAATAATGTTTAGATAAATAAGTAACTAATTGAAGGCATGGATTTAATACCTAATGAATTTAATCATGCACGTAAAAGAAATTTATCGTCGCATCAATGAATTTTTGTTAAAAGGATTTATTGACACACCAATATGAATTATTTTTTACACCTAAACGAATCATTACAATATTGTGTTGTTATATGGTATTTCTGTAAAGAATTAAGCTTTGATGCGCTCATACAATTAGGGATGTTGACAAACACTTAAAAAAGAAATAAGGGCAAAATTTAGAAGCAATTTTGAAATTTTGCATTTTTCACAATCAATTGATATTTTAAAATCTGCCGTAATTCTGTGAAAAACTTAATGGCAATTGTCTGAAGAAATTCATTGATTATTTTACAGCAAATTTAGTTTTTAAGTCATTTGATTTAGGTTATATTCTTATGGTACTCAAATGAATGAATGAATGGAGTAATGGAAAACTATTAATAATTTAGGCAAATTGTGCTTCTTTCTTCTAACCATCCAGATATTAATGTATTCATTATGGTAGTAAACTATCCAATCGGTAATTAAACTCTAAAGGTTCCTTAATCTTTGATCCTCAATCGCTTCAATCTCATTATTCGTTGTAGGATACTCAATACACTTTCCAATGTACCATCCATAAATTATATCAATCATTAATTAAATCATAAGCTAAAATTTTCATTTTCCATAAATCTTAAGTACTCTTATCTATATTTTGATTCTCTTGTAATTCATCATAAGGCGATTCAACAACCTGGTAGTGATATTATATTATAAAATGTAATTTATATAAATTTGATATAGAGAATGGAGACGGTCTAAGCTTAATTCTTTACAGAAATATATTTCAACACAGTATTGTAATAATCCTTTTTAGTGTAAAAAATATTTTATTTATTGCGTCAATAAATCCATTTATCGAAAAGGTTTTTAGGTGCGACAATAAATTTATTTGGGTGCGTGGTTTCAATTGTTTTGGTGCAGCAGTAAATTTATTCCCTAAATTAATAGTTAAATTAATTTATAGGAAAAAGTTTTTATTGGCTAAAACAGAAATTTTTGCTTGAGATATGGTTTGATTAGACATATTATGTATTTCATTAATAAATGTAAAAGTGTTTCCTGTTTTATTAAAAATTACTAAACTAATTATTCTAACATGAATTTATCATGTTTAAAAAATTATGGGGCAGGGTGCCAGTATATAAATAATGCTGAAATGCAATTTAAGGTGTTTAAAAGCCTCTGTGATATGTCATTTAGTTTAATTGTATTAATAGAGATTAAAGGAATTCAAGTCTTTGTGGGCGTCAGTTAGCTAAAATTGTAAGTGTGAATTTATTTTACATTAAAGTCGTCCATTGTTAGATTCTCCTTACTTTGTGATTCACTTGCCATGAAAATATTCCAAAGGCGCTGATAATTAAAGGTGCAAACACTAATTGATGGTAAGATAGTTAATTTAGAAGGATATTCTGTAAGCTAATTAAATAAAAAGTGAGTGAAAGTAT
>VJMY01000526.1:0-52061 GCA_009869795.1 Neelides sp. FZ-2019 | reverse complement strand
TAGGCCAAATGTGATGGTTCGTGTTTGTTGCTGAGTCGTATTTGCTCCAAATGCCTTTCTTTAACCATTTAATTCTCTGTACCTTTTTCTTGGTGTTTTTGGTTGGTGTTCATAATGAATAAACATTGAGAATGGAATGTATTGATGGTTTGACACAATGCCGCATGCTAATTGACCTTGAAAAATAAATTACTTAATTGAATTATTTGTGAATGAATAGGTGAGTGGGACGGAAGTTGGTCCGCTCATGGCGAGACAACCAGGAATTGATAATCCTGAGATTACAAAGGCGAAATTAGCGAATTTGGAAGCTGGAACGAAATATAGGATTCACATCAGAGCCACCACTAATCCTGGTGAAGGAGAAGAGTAAGTTTTACATTTTATTTTCCAAACAAATAAAATAGAGCTAGTTAATGTTCATTTAAATTATGATTATGATTAAATAGTAAATTCATGAATTTTTCTTTTGTTTATAGTACATTTATCCAAGAAAGTACTTATGAAGTTGGACCAGCGGCGCTTGTTGACAAGCCCAAATTCCGTTGGGCCCAGGAGTCGAGCGAGAATGGGCTCGCAGTCATAAGAGTCATTTGGGTACCAAATTTTGAAGGGAATGGCCGACCTGGCTCCCATTTCTATGTCCAGTACAAGTGAGTTTTCACAATTTAACAATGCCATTGTCATTACCAATCTTCAACCAAGAAATGTTGGATTAATAAAATTTATAATTCCAGAAAATACGGGGAATCGGTGTTTATGCAATCGCCTTCGGAATTGTACGATGACTCAATTCGAATTGGAGGATTAGAACCTGGCGCAACTTACGTCTTCAGAGTCGTAGCTGTTGATGGAGATATGAGCAAAATCTCAGAGCAGGAAGAAATTTATACTTATCCACTTGGTGAGCAAATTAGCACTCCACTTGATTATACTACTAGAGGAATAGATGTTTTTAAATTATGATGTAATTATAACGATTGAAGCAGTTAATTAATTGGTTTAATCTCTTTGTTGTAAAGATGGACCGGTTGTGAGTGCAACAGAGAGAAACGCGACGACTGGTTGGTTCATTGGGCTGATCGTTGCCTTAGCCTTCCTTGTCCTCGTCCTCATCCTCGTCTGCATTGTGAAGAGGAATCGCGGAGGAAAATACGCCGTCTATGAAAGAGAAATCGCCCATGGCCGTCTCGACTATGAAGAAAGCGGGTTTAGAGAATATTCTCAGCCATCCGGTAGAACGTCGATGGTGAGCGACTTCAAGCCGCATCAGGAATCAGATACGGATTCAATGGCCGAATATGCCGATGATGGTAATTGTTTTAAATATTTATATTTCTGAAAATCCAAGAAGTTAAGAGCTAAGAAAAATATAATCTTGTAAATTGTGATTTAACAGCCAAGTTTACCGAAGATGGTTCATTCATTGGGCAATACGGAGTGAAGAAGAAACCCGACCCAAATCTTCCATCTCCGATGGCTACATTCGTTTAATTCCGAATTTCACACATTCACTACCTATATATTAATTAATTATTATAATTATGAACTTTAATCTCGAGGACGAGCCGGTTATAAAGGCTAAAGAAGAAAACAACCAAATTTTTATTTATCGACACCGAACAAACAACTTTGACATTTGTGAGCGTTTCATTTACAATTGCTTCACATTTCTTTCTCTTTCATTCACTTCAATTCCCTATTTATTAGTGAGAGTGGGGACAATAGAGTATAAAAAATATTTGACTTCGTAAAAGGTCATAGATTTAATTAATCATTAAGTGTATTCTAAGGGTCGTATCTCTATGTCTGTGGTGAAGCAGAGAATTCCAAGGAATTTATATTTTGCATTTAAAAACGGTGAACTTCGCACCATATAAAAAGATGAATATAAATTATGTATTTAATAACTGAGAAAAGTATTGTAAGATGTAAAGGAGGCTGCTATTTAACTTTTTAATTAAGTCTCTTAATATGAGTCTATGACATAGTTTAATAAACAAACTGTTAGGCGGTAATATTATACCGGTATTATTATTTCTTTTTGGATCTTCACAGTGTTCATTTTTTAAACTTTTTCCACAAATACATACATTTGGAGTTTATTAGACAGTTTGACGCGAGGTTTTTTTAAATAGCTAGTTTTATTAATTACCTGACCTCTGATCAATTGATTATTTGTTCAATACTTTAACAATAAACCTAAAGCGTGTAAACGTACCTTCAATATTTTATATTTAAGAACATTAACCAACTCTGGGAAAAACAAACGACAATTTTTTTAATTTTGACATCTCATGTTTTAAGCTCATTATATTCAATATATAATTATTTGGCTTAAACTTAAGTAGTATTACTCTTTTTATAATGATAGTAGGTCTGTAATAAATCTATTATCTCTTTAATCTAGTTAAAATATTGGTAATAATTGTTACACTTTTGTACAATGATTCTACTGAAGTTCTTTTAATTACAAATGGAAACGAGTAGCTCCAACTTTCCATATTCTAATATTAATATATGAGTTTAATGGGAGATAGCTGAGAAAGTATGGGAAATGCTTTTAATTAGTTTGTGTATTAGATTGAGAAGTGAGAGGATTAAGCAGGTTCGGGAGTACGGTGCGAATGTACATCTTTGTATTCTAAATTTAATGACGTAATTTAATTAGCTATTTAACTGATAAATTATTATTTAAATATTAATTAGTAAATCACGTAGGTAAGGAAAAACTGCTTATTGCGCACTGACTGTTATTATTAACTAAATATTACGAATAGAGTTAATATTCAAATTTTAATGAACTGTTTCGTGTCCGCGAGGAAAGTGTTAAGTATGTTTCTATACTATGTGACTGGGGAAGTACAACTCGAGTTATACTAACTACAGTGAAAAAGGATGTAAAAATGAAATGAACTAAATTAATTGCAATTTACTAATTAAAAGTAATTAAAATTGTACACTTAATCGCCTGCCTGCCACTATTAGGGAAAAAATATGGAAAAGGTTAAAAAAGATAAAAGTGTAGAATGGAAAAATGCCTTGAGTGCCTCGAAGATGCGATGAAAGAAATGGAAATTAAAAAATATATTTATTTTCCTTCTCAACTATAAACCCGTCAAACTGATGTGTGAGGATTTCCTCATTTGTTTTCATTTCACTTTTTTGTTACAAATTAATTTTTATAAGTTTTAATTTTGTTTTAAGCTTCTATCTAAAATGTATGGAGGTTTTTTAAGGTGGATTTTTGTTATTGTTGACTCAAACTAAATATGGCAGCTTAAATAATTCAACTTCTTTTTATATAACTTCCTATTTAAATTGACTTATTTTTTATTTATTGATAGGAAGATATACTTTTTTATAATATAAAATATAATAAAAAATATAATATTTGTTTCTTATTTATGGCAATCTCGGGTGTTAAATAATTGTTTTAAACTTAGTTTACTGTTCTCATTAAATATGTTATTTTAGCTGATTGATGAAATGACACACACATGACATTACAGCAGTGGCAAAAAATTGAATAAAATAATTTGGAAATTATTTCTCATTTCAAAATCATTTAAAGGGCACAATCAAAAAATATGATTCAACATTTCTGAACAATCATTTTTTATCATTTATGCATTTGAATCAGCCCATACTCATATTTATACAAATATTTATAAAGCACTATAAATTATAATTCAAATAGTATAATATTTTTTTCAAAAAGCAAATAATGATGGAGTCTTAAACGTGTTTGCATACACTTATACAATAAGTATAACAAGAAACATGTCTCGGGCTCACCTCTATAAAAGATATCAAGATATATTGGATAAATCAAATGAAGGGAAGGTGAGTGTTGGTAAAGAAGTGTTGTTATTATTTATAAAGTGGTTAAAGTATGAGGTCAACGGCCGAGGGTTCCATTGCCCCAATAAAAAAGGGTTCCATCATTGAATGACCATCTCGAATGAGTTCTATTTTTAACCACGTTCATCCCTCCCTACCATACATGAAAAATGGTGAAAGGGAGAATTGCCATTCAATGCAACTTTTCCCATCCTCATAATCCACTTACGAGATTCGCATACGCGTCTTCTCTCTCTATGCAAATAGAATGAATTTTTACATGGTATATCACACAATGAGAGCCTATCTCGGCACAGTGATGCCCAAATCTACATTTCTCAAATAGAGATGACATTTATTTTGTTTAAGAAGTGAAAGCTTATTCGAGCTCTTACTATTTCAATGGAGTCAATATATGTAAATTTAAAAAGATATAGATAATTATATGCACAAGTCAAAATAGTCAATACTTTAATTGTTATGTCTTATATGCTGATAGAATATGTTTAATTTTGATATGGAATCATACTTGACTTACTTTTAAGTATGTTAATATTAATGTTATACATATCTCAATAATGGTTAAAAAGATATACGTTAGAATTAAATACACAGTTGAGGTTAAAATTCTAAATATAGCTATAGTCTACCTTTTACTTTATGGAGCAATTGATCTTTGAATGAATTGAAGGGGATGATGAATAAGGGAATGTGGGCTCATCGAGGGGAGCGAAGAGGAGGAGAAATTGACGAAAATTGGGAACGTCGTTCCTCTCACTCTTCTTCATCTCCGGGATTGGAGATCTCTGGTTGAGCATGGAGAGCCTCAATAACACTTTCCAGAGTTTGCCTTACCTGTTCGTCGGTGCCTTCCTTGTGTTCTGTGTCTTCAAGATTTACTATTCCTTCGTTTGGGTAGAAGGGAAGAGACGGAATCTCATCAACGCTTTCCCAGGACCACCGACAATTCCTGTTTTGGGAAACGCGCTTCTCGGCTATAGACCAAATGAAGGCACAAGTTTTGTTTATTGATTCAACTACATATTTATTTTATTAGCATTAAATAAACTTTCGATATTATTTTATTAGATATTGAACTGACCTGACATATTATACATATATAGTCATTAACTGTGTCGTTTTAAACATTCGCCGTTTTATTATTATCTATTTTATTGAACATTTTGATGTTTTCTTGCCTTAGAGCTCTTTGCCCTTGCTGTTGAAATGTTCGACACATATGGAAGAATTTTCCGCCTTTGGCTTGGCAATCGACCTTACATTGTCATATCAGATGTCAAATTGGCAGAAGTAATAAAAAAAATCTAATTTGTAAAGTGGATTTGGATCTTAATTTTCTTTATGATATTTAGAAAATTCTTTCATCAAATATTTTAATTGAGAAGAGCGATGATTATCAAATACTCGAAAAATGGCTTGGAACGGGACTCTTGACGGCAAATAGTATTTTTTTAATTAATTAAATTAAACGCAATTACTTTTTATTAAATTAGCGAAATTAGATTACTATTAAAGTTAATTTTTTCTGCTAAAAGGACATAAATGGTCCAAACGAAGGAAACTGATCACTCCTGCTTTTCATTTTAAAATCCTTGATGAATTCATTGGGGTTTTTTCCGAACAAAGTTCGACACTCGTGGAAATTCTAAGAGAGAAAAGTGCAGAAGGTGGATATTTCAACATTTTCCCTTACGTCACCCGTTGTGCTCTCGATGTCATCTGTGGTACACAAATGTTCATTAAATCTTAATAATTTAAATCAATTATGCATAAACACGCAATGGTGATAATTGAATGGGAATATGAACGAAATAGAGACAGCGATGGGCAAGAAAGTTTACGCTCAAAAGAAAGGAGACTCGGAGTACGTCAGGGCTGTTTACGGGTAATTCCCATTCCAATTACTTTCATTTTCCAAGTCAAATTAGAATAATTTTAAAAGTCCAGATGATTTTTAATGCATTGTGCTAAATTGTAACGTTGCGTAAGGGAAAGTCGTTAATTTAAATGTGATTTTTATACAGAATGTGTGATTTGATGGTGAAGCGAATGATTCGTGCTTGGTTGAGACCCGACTTTGTGTGGAACTTGAGTCAGTATAGACGACTCGAGAAGAAATATTTGAAAGTTCTTCATACGTTCACTGAAAATGTAATTGATTTAATTGAGTAATAATGAAAATCATATCTAAACGAAATTAATGGAAATTTAAAGGTCATTGCGGAGAGAAAAGAAGAGAAAATGAGACACAAGACGTTGAATTTGGATGAAAATTCTAATGATATCATTGTGAACTTTGAAAATAGCAATAATAGTTCAATTGATGGTATAGCAAAACAAGCACCGATACCACCAATCAAACTAACTTCTTTATATAAACATTCAATATTAATTATATTAAAAATTAAAGGTAAGCGACGGTTAGCTTTCATGGATCTCTTACTTGACGTCTCACAGAATGGGAAAGTCTTAAGTGATTTGGATATAAGAGAAGAAACGGACACTTTTATGTTCGAGGTCAATTGTTTAATCTTCTTAATCTTTTACAAATGTAAAATATAAAAATCCTTTATTTAAACTTGACTTATTACAGGGGCATGACACAACTTCAGCGAGTCTAATTTGGACTCTTTACTTGTTTGCTTCAAATCCACATGTTCAAGTAATTTGTTATTTTTCAAGCTTATTATTAAGTCAATTTGCTTGCATTTTAAACCATCTCGCAATATACGAAGGTTAAAGCTCAAGAGGAACTTGAGGAAATATTTGAATCCAAAACAAATGATGATTTAACAATGGGGGATTTGGGACAAATGAAGTATTTGGAATGTTGCATTAAAGAATCCCTTCGTCTCTTCCCGAGCGTTCCTTATTTCTCAAGGAAAGTTAAAGATGATTTTGAAATTGGTAAATTATTTTATTATAATTGTGAAATTATATTTAATAATGTTAACTTAAATAACAATAAGTATCCACTTTTACTCTATTATTATACCACATTTTCTAATTTATATTAACGAATAACGGGATGATTTGAATGGCAAAGAGGGCGGACGAATAATTCCTGGAGGAACCGTAGCCATTATCATCAACATGCATTTACACAGAGATCCAGCAACATTTGAGAATCCAGATGATTTCATTCCTGAAAGATTTTTACCTGAAAATAACAAAGGGCGAAATCCATTTGCTTATGTTCCATTCTCTGCAGGTTATATAAATGTTTATTTAAATTCTAAATACATAATTATATAATTCAAATAACAAATTTAATGGATTCAAACCAAATGGATTTAAGGTCAAGTCAAACTAAGCTGTTTATTAATTTATGCATTTATTCATCAGCAATAATTGATAATGTATCATTGTAATTAGGTCCGAGAAATTGCATAGGACAAAAGTTTGCCATGTTGGAAGAAAAGTCCATCATTTCGCGAATCCTCTACAACTTCAATTTAGAAACGAAATTGACATTCGAAGACATCATTATCTTGCCGGATTTAATTCTGCGACCCAAAGACGGAATTGAAATGAAAATCACGCCCAGACGTTCTACATAAACTTGCTAAAATATTTAAACAATTAATATAAATTCATTAATTTTATTTTTTAACTTCAAACTTTCTTAAATACAAAGTAATATCTTTAATATTACAATTTATTAATGCTATCACTGTCTCCTGTATAAACATAGAGTTAACAATACGTTAAAGTTCATTAAATAAACAAACATATTAAGCGCATTCACACACTCCAACAATTAAACTCATTTTTATTATTGCAAAGGTCAGGTTGTTTTAATTTCACCATGTGGTTTAACAAGGGAGGTTAAAGGTATTTAGTGAAGTAATGAACTTCATTCAATATATAAGTTAACTATAAAACTATAAGACATATTCGCTTTTTAAAACCATTTAAAGGTCGTGATTAAAATAAGTTAAACGAATAAATTAAGATGATTACTCCAGATAAGATGCGGCGATAAGGAGAGGTTAACGAAGCGTGAATAAATTACAGGCGAGGGGCAAATTTACAATTCCTCCTTCGCGAATTATCATTCTCATTTATATTTGATATCTCGGGAAATGGTTAAATGGGAAGATTATACTCATTTACACACATGTGGTTTTAATTGTAATGAATAAAAAAGGAATTTTAAAAAAGGAGGAACAAAGGAAGGAAATTCCTCCTTCTCACGACTCCCCGAACACATTCGGTTCATCTCGCATGTATTTAATTCCTCTATTAAATTAAAACTTCCACCACCTTCAATTTTCTTTAAGAGTTTTGAAGAGTGAATTGAGAATTTCCCAATTCACTTTTTAACGAATTCATTCTCACAACTATCTACAGAAAAATGATGGGAAATTTATATGAAAATGAACCTTCGCCGACTTCTCCTTTAATTTAATTAAGTTTTCAGCAGTCGTAGTCTCTTTTACTCTTTATACACTCACTTCTTTATTTTTATTTTGAGATTTCTCTTTTTCATTTAATTCCTATTAAACAAATAATAATTTAGAATTATAATCATTTATGTTTCAATTTAAAACAGACCGGTAAATTTGATTTGAATTAATCATTTTAGTTGATTTAAATGATTAATAAGTTAAATTTAAAATACTTTAATCATTTTGAGTGAAAAAGTTTTTGCATAGTATAAATTGAGAATGAATTTGAAGAAATTTTTGAGATTATTCATATTGAAATTTATATCACTTTTGCTCTCTCTCTTGTTCATTGGTTTCGTTCCTGTTTTGTTAATCCTTTTGTCTCCAATTTACCTTTTTCGGTTCACACTTTTCAAGTTGGCTCCCATCGTCCGGAAGGATTTGGGGAAAATGTTAAGTTGTCGGAGCAGTGTCATGACTGGAGATAAATTATTCAAAAGACCTCGTGCTTCTCTCCTCGCCACGGGGATTTTGGAAGGAGACGTGGATCTGAACGAAGCTCAAAAAACAATATGGGAAAAACTCATCACTCTCAAAGGAGAATCAGGGCAATTGATATATCCCGAATTTCGCCAATATTTGACCAAATGGTGGGGATTTTACTTTTGGAAATCAGATCCAAACTTTGATATCTCCTATCATGTCACCTACTACAATGATGGCAAAGAAAAGGTGACCAAAGGGGAATTGAGCAAAATTCACAAGGATTTCATGCTCAAGCCGTTTTCAAAGGAAAAAGCTTTATGGGAACTTTTAATTGTGCGGAACTTTGACGCAGGAGTTCCGCACCCAAATTCACGCAATGATTTGGACAACAATTCCCAAAATGAAAAAGATCGAGATGAAACTGAAGAGAATGGCGAATCAAGAAAATCCGTTTTCCTGTGGAAGGTATGAAATGAAACATTAATTGAAAAAGTTGTTTTTAATTGAGTGTTTACTTTCTAGGTTCATCACACGCTCGGAGACGGTCAATATTTTAATTTAATATTGTCAAATTAGATTAATTATTACTAACATTAAAAGTTCAAAAAAGGGGAAATTAATTTTTTAATTATTAAATTTTTATTGTATACCAATTGAATATTCATCAACAAGAACTAAACCATTGAATTAAGATGCCTATTCTACAGGATATAGTTTTGCAAAAGTGAGAACAATTTTGTACAATTTGTGTTCAATCATATTACTCTCATTGAATTTTGGTTTAATATAATAAATTAAAATACTAAGGTTTGCATCAAATTATGCGGAGAATCCAAAGATCTTATCTCAACGCCAGGAAAAGAAAAGGAAGAAGCTGAATCCTCCCGTTGCCTCTACTGGGTCAAATTTGTGTTTACTTCTGTATACAAAGAAATTTACCAAACAATCGAAGCCTTCGACTTTAATTCTTGGCATTCCCCATTGAAGACGCATTCGGGCGAAGCGTCCAAAGCTCTCGCTCCACCCATTTCACTTGAAAAGCTCAAAGAAGTCGCAAAGGAGCTCAAAGTGGGACTTTCTTCTGTCATTCTAGCTGGCATGGCGGGGGGGGGTGAAAAGATACATGGAACAACAAAAAGTCAGCCTCCCTTCAATTATGCACTGCGGTAATTTTTTGAAAACTTTAATTAGTCATTTTACAGTAATTGATATTTTACAGTTAAAATTTTTAAATGTTAATTTTGACTCTTGTTTAATTCAATCAGCAATGCCATTTCCATTTCCTAATCATCCTGATGACAAACTTCGAAACTATTAGTAAAACAGATTCATTTTTACACATGTTACATGCAATGATGAGTTAAAATTCTAAATAAACTTTATGTACATTCAATAGTTCTGCTGCGTTTTTAAGAATTAAAATGCGCGGAGCTTCAATGGAGAAACGAGTCAAGAAAATTGAAGAGAGATTTCAAGTTCTCAAAGACTCCCCGGCACCTGTCTTTGTTTTCCTCGCTATTCCTTTCTTAGGGGGACTTTTTCCTAGCTGGATTAAATACGTCTTTGAAAATAGAGTTTCCACGCTCAATATGACTTCTTGTAATGGAGAATTAAACTCTGAAAACAATATTTTAATAGCACTTATGTTACAGTTCCAGGACCGAATCGCCCTTTAACGCTCTTTGGATTGAAACTCACAACTCTTTATATTGACGTTTCTTTTATTCCTGGAAGCAGTCGTATTTATTGAATTTTTAAATCTTTATTAAGTTCCTTTATGATTTAATTATTATAGATAATTTAAATTTATTTAATAATTTACTCAATTTAACTAAAATAGTAAGTAATGATGAAACCTTGTTTTCAGCTTTGGTTTTCACGACGGTGACTTATGCTGGTAATCTTTACATGTCATGTACAGCCGACATTCGATTCTTTCCTACTGAATCAGAAGCAGCGAATCTCCTAGACTCAATCACACAAGAATTCTTATCTATGCACTCAACCATTGCTGTTTGAGCTCATTTCTGTTTCTCAGTGTATGCGAACGCGAAGTGCTTTTTTAATATTCTGTAACGGTATTCAATGTCGAATGTGCAACTTTTGTTTCTCTATTAATAAATGTAAATGATGCATTATAACACAAATAAAATTTTGCGAAATAAAAATCTTCTCTAGTAAATTCAATCTACACCGTGGTGCAATCTAAAGATACATTGTAATTCCTATCTCGCGTTTCTTCTTTTTGGGTCCTCTTCCCAAGTTAAAATTTCATATTTCGTATTTCAACTAAAAATTGATCACTGTATTTATCCTTTACCATTAATAAATATTATTACTACCAATGACCTTTTATTGACCCATCATAGTGTATCAAAAAAGCATTATAATGTCGATATATTGCTTTTCTACATAATTTCATTTGTTTCTTTGTTCTATTTTGTAAAAAATATATATTATATATCCATTATCTTACTTATTTAGACCAATTAAGACAAGATAAATCATAGATTTGAAATATTTTAGAAGGTCTATTTAATAATTAATAAAGGTAAAGGTTTAATAAATTAATGTACCTTGAAGTAAATTAACAATAAAAATTTAACTTTGGAAGTAGACGCAAAAGAAAGAAACCAGAGAAAGGAAATACAATGTAACTTTAGATTTGCACCACGGTGTATTGCATAAGATCATCCATCATATACTTTCAATAACATCATTTTTACCTTTACCAAAGGTTAAGTTTTTAATAATCAATTAACTCATTCAGAGGCTTAATTTTAAACGTAGGTTTGATAATCATATACAAATTAAAATGCATTCATACTAGCTAGTGTAAATAATTAAGCTTACTTATTTCATATAAAACTGAAACTAAAACAAATTATAATTAGGTTTAAAAGAATATACATGTGCATGTGAGTTTAATTTATGTAATGAAAAATTATTAGTATAATTAATTACCTGCATTAGAAATATTTTAAGTATATTTTTATTAAGCACGGTCAAAATATCCCTCAACGATTTTTATAAGATTTTTAACTAGAAGTGTATTAATATCAAAAGTGTTGCAAATGGAATAAATTAAGGGAAAATTCCCAAGTATTTTTAATCTCCAAACGAAGGAGTTCGTTTATGCATTAAAAGAATGAAGCCAACATTGATTCCGTGGATTTGTGTATTGTTACGAGTTTTATGAGATACTTGCATCCTCGGTCTTGAAGTTGTGAAAGGACGGCTAAGTCACATCACACGCTTCCCAACTCACATTCAACTTCCCGAAAATTGAATATGCAAAGGAATTGAAATGAGGAACTTTACGAATTAATTAAAATAATTTCGCAGTCAATCTTCCACTCAACTCCGCGACGCCTCTTCGTTTTCAACTCCTTTGCAATTAGGTCAAAATGAATGAAATTCATTTTCAAGTCTTAATTATTTCTCATTAACAAATCATTAATTGACAAACCTGTGATAGTTATAGGACTAATTAAATTAAAGTACAAAATGTCCCGAATTCGGCTCAAGTATTATTGTCGCAAAATGGTTTTCAAGTTATTTGCCATTTTCTTGTCTTTCTGTACGATCCTCGTGTCTCCCTTTGTTCTTCTCCTTTTCTTCGCTCCAATTCATCTCTTCCGCTATGTGGTGTTCAAAGTGAGTCCAATCATTAGGAAAGATCTTGGTAAGATGCTCAGGTAAATCCAATCTCGCTTATTCTCCAATTCAAAACTTTTCGCCTTTCAATTACTTGTTTAGTACGAGGAGCAATATCATAGCTGCGGACGATTTGTATCACAAACCCCAAGCGACGTTGATGAGCAGTGGGATTTTGGCAGGGGACGTTCAAGTTGAAGACGCAAGGAAAATGATCGAAGAGAAATTACTTAATTTGAAAAATGCAAATGGGAATTACATCTATCCTGAATTTCGTCAAAAACTCACTTACTGGTGCGGGTTTTCCTATTGGGCTTGGGACAAGACCTTTGACATTCGGAATCATATTAATTATTATGACAAGTCTCGTGGAGGTGATGTCGGGCCAGCGGAAATACTGAGGATTCATAAGGAACTCATATTGAAGCCCTTTGTTCGGGAGCGGAGTCCTTGGGAAATTGTCATTGTGAGGAATTACTCTGAAGAGATTTCCAGTCCTTGGGAGAGCAAAACGAAGGATGAAGCTTTTTCTTATTATTTTTGGAGAGTTCATCATACATTGGGTAAGATGAACTAATGAATTATATAAATACTGTTTAAATTCTAATTTGTTTTAGAATTAAAGAGTTATCGTCTTATTTGTATTGTTTTGAACTAGGTGACGGTTATTCCTTTGCAAAAGTAGTTATTAACTTATGCAGAGAAAACACGAGTTTGATCCCGACAGGGTCTGGTCCAAAAGTGTCATTCTTTTCCAAAATAATCTTTTGGCTTCGACTTTTCTTTTGTGGATTGTATGAAGGGATTTACCAAACTGTGGAAGGCTACGACTTCAATGATTGGCATTCACCGATGAAGCAATATTCTAAAATCCCCCATAAGTGCATTTCCAAGCCGGTGGATTTGGGAACGCTGAAAGAAATAGCACAAAGCAATGGCGTTTCCCTTACAAGTCTCGTTTCTTCAGCTGTTACAGGAGGAATAAGGAAGTTTATGGATGAGACAGGAACTGCCATTCCGCAATTTTGTCATATGGGTAATGAGGGAAAATAATTTAATGCAAATTATATACCTTACAATATAAAATTGTTTTCAATTAATTTGCAATTAGTTGGTTTTTACGCATTTAGGTACTCCTTTACCCTTCCCTGGGCATCCGGATAATAAGCTGAGAAATCATTTGTGAGGCTTTAAATCAGACTATTTCTTGTTTAATTGATTTTTTTGACAAAATGGTTAAAACATTTTTTTAAATATATTTTAGTACAATTATTTTTATAAGGATTCCACTCGGAGAAGAAAATGAAGAAAAGCGATTAAAAAAGATCAATTATAAATTAAAATCATTGAAAAACTCACCAGTTCCAATGCTGACGTTTATCAGTATTCCACTGCTTGGAGGCATTTTCCCTTCTTTGTTAAAAAAGATATTTGCGAATCGCGTTGCAACTTTTAACATTTCGAGCTTTCCTGGGCCAAAGAGACCAATTGAGTTTTTTGGGAAGAAACTCCTGACTCTGAATATTGATGCTTCACTTATTCCTGGAACATGTCGTAAGTTGGTATTTATGTCAGCAAACTATTGTTTGATTTCACTTTCTATATACCAAGTTCTTTTAATTTAGTATAATTTAATCCTAATTACTTCTCATAATTTTATTCTTAATCAGCTCTAATGATCACAACGGTGACTTACAATGGAAAAATGTACATGGTTGGAACAGGCGATGAAACAGTTTTTCCTTCGGATGATCATTTGTCAAGACTTGTGTACCTCATTATCGAAGAATTTCAACTTTATCACTCAAAATGTTTTGTATAATAAATTCCTTATTTATTCTTTCTTTTAACATTCGAAATAAACGATAATATTTTAATTACAAAAGTATAACATTCACTGGCTAATACCTAATTGCTAATCATATTAACAAATCATTAAATACCTTTCCTATTTATCAATAAGTCTACTAAAACTATGTAATGACATTTATTAATTTATTATAACTACTTTTAAGGACTTGAAAACAATTCATCGCTAATGCTATAAAGCCGTAAAAAGCCTAAAAATATTGTAAAATCCCTTCTAACAATGTTTTATATGGCCCCATATTCATCGACGGGGAACTATTCACTCTCCATAAAGAACCATAAGTTTCAAAGGAGAGTTAAGCATAGAAAAGTTATCAAAAAATTCGGCTCTTTCAGAAGTCGAATTTCTTTTATTTTAAATTTTTATAATATAAATAACCTAAGCTAGCCTTAATTTTGATTGATTTGAGTAATTGTTATCTATAATTAAGAGAAGTGCATGATAATGGAGAGAAACTTGGAAAATTCAATGAGTAAAATGTAAGTTCCACTTGGTTTATCATAAAAACTAACTTATTTGCATAATTTTTATTCATGGCTAAATTTTATAATAAATGACGAGTTAATTAACTAAAGATTACAAAATATTGTTTATTAATTTTAAGAATGGAGCAGCCAGGTGTAATTGGAGCTGTTTGTGTTGATAAGAGAGGACTTTGCGTTTCAGGTTGGTTTTCAATAGAATCTGTATTCTAAATAGACTCGATGTTTAACAACTCTTATTGTTAGTTATATGTAATATTAGTTCTGTCTTTCTTCATACGTAATTAAGCTGGGTTAATAATGAATTAACAAAATTGCTTGTTATTTAACATGGCAGCGAAAGGAGTTGGTGAGGGAGAAATGTCAGGGGTTCTCTGTTCGATTGCTGACCAGGCCAGAAAGCTTGAGCCAACGAGCCCAACAAATCCAATTGTCAGATTAGAATCAGATCAAGGGTTAGTTGCCATTTCAATTCCAATTCCAATTTAATGAGATTGACACAAAGCAGTGAAATAAATTTTCCTTTAAATATTTTGTAGATACTGCTTGGTTCAGAAAGGGAACGATTTTACATTGGCAATTTTCAAGGAATCCAACTGATCGAACAGACTTAAATATACCTTTCATTCGACATTTTTCTCTTTCAATTCTTATCATGCCATTTTGTTAATTTATTTTAGCCAATCAATCTTATATGCGTCTTTTGAATAGAATAAATTTCCTTTTTTGAAAATAAAACATTTGCTTTATTTGATTCATTCATTTTGATTGGGAAAAGCAGAAGGGAATTTAGAGGAAAGTTCGGACACGTCAACGGATGAAGGAGAAATCACAGGATCGCCAAAAAGACTCAAAACTCCCAAAACAAAAACTTCACCTTTAGAAAATGATACGATTTTATCTTCAAGCATCCGATCCGCATCTTTTAATATTGTTTTTCAGGTATTTAAATATTTATATGAAATTTTCCAATCTTTCTTTCAATTGCCAAGTTATAATACATGCTATAATACATTAATACAGTAAAATGAAATGATATCAGCAATTGATAACTCGCGTTTATGTTAATAAGCTCAAATAATTATAAGATTAATTTCCTTTTAAGGTTTTCACACGTTTTTTCACATTTGGCCTGAACGCTTTTATTCTTCGATACGTTTCACATGGATTCCTTGGGATTTGCAATGTTCGTCTAGCCCTTCTTTACTCCTCCATAGCCTTTTTAAGTCGAGAGCCTTTCCGAAGAGCAGTGTTAAGAAAAGAAGCTTCACATTCTTGGAAAGAAGCGATTAACCTCATTTGGCTATCGTAAGTTCACTTTATTTCATGAACTTATATAGATTATTCATTTTATACTTTTCAGTAGTATCATAAAATAATTAATACTGTCAATGTATCAATAAATCTATGTATAGTAAATATTTTTTAATGATTTTTATAAAGAATTCCATTGACCGTATTATGGTCGTTGGTCCTTGGCTACATTTGGATAAAGATTTTAAGTCAGCCAGATGAAAAGATCGGATTTGAATATTCCTTTGGAGTCATTGCCATTTGCATTTCTTCGGTCATTGAATCTTTGGCCGAAACACCATACATCATCGCCCAATACTTCCTATATTATAAATTAAGAGTAATTTTTAAAAACTTTATGGAATTTATATATTTGGATTTATTTGAAATGAGATCAATTGGACATTTTATCGTAGATCGCTGCAGATTCTTCGCTTATTGGAGTTCGTGCGTTGTTTCTTTGCATTGGAGTTTTATTTTATCCTCAACACATCATCGTTGCATATAGTCTTGGGACTCTCGCTGGAGTTTTAGTCGTCTTGCTCATTTACTACGGATTCTTCTCTTATGTCCTCGCAAATAAAAATGAATCATTGCCATTTGATTCCATTAAAGATTTTGTGCCCTCTTTTAGCAATGTACAATCAAAATCATGATTCTCATTAAAAGTTGTTTACAATCATTATTATTCCATGTAATGAATTAAATAACTGTTTTTTAAAATTTCATTAGGGAGTTGAAATTCCTCAAGAAAGCGGCTCATTAGCTTTTGCCTTCTTCAAGCAAGGAATTTTAAAGCAGTTGTTAACAGAAGGCGAACGCTACCTCATGACTGTTTTTGATCTCTTGACATTTGAAGAACAAGGCGTTTACGACCTTGTTTCCAACTTGGGCTCAATCGCTGCTCGTTTCGTTTTTCTTCCAATTGAAGAAAGTGCATACTTCTATTTCGCTCAGACACTCCAACGAAGAGCTACATTCAGTCATAGAGAAAATGTAAGATCCATTTAAAATCATTATTTACTCTTCATTAAGATTTAAGTGAAAAGTATAGGATGTTTAAAATTGAATAGAAAATTGTGTAGATGACGTATTTAATTGTTCAGATACGCCCCAAACTTTTAACTTCTTTCTATTTTTAAAAATTATAAGGAATAATTAAATTTTGATTATTATTTTAATAGAAGTTAGCCAGAGACTCTGGAATTGTTCTTGGAAATCTTGTGAGACTGATTTTAATTATTGGATTCATTGGGATCGTCTATGGAATTCCGTACAGCAACACAGTCCTTTTCTTTTATGGCGGGTCGAATTTGTCAGAGCAAGGCCCAGCAACTCTTTTGCTTCAAGCCAATTGCGCCTACATTCTCATCATGGCTCTTAATGGAGTCACTGAAACATTCACGTTCGCAGCCATGACCCAGACTGAAATGGAAAAGTAAAACCCAATACCTACTCTAATTAGAATTCTGCAGCAATTTAATAACATTATTTTTCTTAAATCACTTAATAGATTTAACAGAAGACTTGTTATTTTCTCAGCCGTCTTTCTCTTTGCATCCTACGTTTTCACAAAGATATTTGGTAGCGTTGGGTTCTTTATGGCCAATTCATTGAATATGGGGTTGCGAGTAATGCAAAGGTGAGAACTTAAATACTCATTTATAGTCAAAATTGATTTAATTAGCATTTAATCTTTAAACACTAAATAATTATTTTGATTCTTATAGTATGTACCTGATAAGAAACGTCTTCATCTCATGTGATTTTACGCCTTTCGAGTTTTGGCTTCCTCCAAAAGAAATTATTGCGTCCTTTTTCTCTTCATTCATCTTTATTATTCTCTCGAAGGTTTATTACCTAAATATTATAATTTAGCCCAATTACTTTATTTAAATATTTTAAAAATAAATATGTTAGCGCTATTGTATGTTTTATTTTTTTAAAGGTTTTGCTTGGTCTTGGACGATTTCCACATTTGGCCTTAGGACTCATTATATTCGGATCTAACATGTACGCCATTTTCAAATTTGAACGAGGATTGATTCAATTCTTCATCACTATGTTTAAGAAAAAAATCGCTTGAACATGAGTTCATATTTTTGTGATTACCCCACTCATCACACCATGTTACCTTTTAAATTCACATTATACTATTCTAATCTTATTAATGGTTATTTATTTTGTTTTAAAAAATATGACATTTTAAGTTATAATATTTATGAATTGCAATTATTTATTACTGTTACATCTCATTCGTAACTACGTTTAACTTTAAACTAGATCGCAAATATCAAAAAATATTACGCTCCATCTTAGAAATTCGAATTATTAAATTAATTATTTAACTAAAATGAATTCAATCATCATTTCACAAACTACATAATGCTCATAT
The DNA here is from genome assembly GCA_009869795.1 of Neelides sp. FZ-2019. Classification (NCBI taxonomy): domain Eukaryota; kingdom Metazoa; phylum Arthropoda; class Collembola; order Neelipleona; family Neelidae; genus Neelides; species Neelides sp. FZ-2019. The sequence goes on along the minus strand of VJMY01000526.1, from coordinate 33,623 downwards.
TTCAAATTATATTATCTTTTAATCCTTGTTGGTGTGAAACAAAGATTGAGATTGCGCATCTTAAGAGATGAGTGAAGGTCGATTGGTTTCATCGATCTTTCCATGATGTGCGTATTGAGGTGGGTGGGGAGTCCCGAGTTCCCCGAAATCCCCACTTGGATTGAACGTAGATCCGTGACTTCCTCCCACCATCTTTTACCCTCCTCTTCTTCCTCCCTTGCTTTCCTCTCCTTCTTTCTTTTCTTCTTCCTTTTCGCCTTTTTGCACCTTCTCTTTCTCCTCTGTTCCTTCCTTTTCTCTCACCTTTCTTCTCCCACGACTCCCCTTTTGATAATTAAACTTTAAAATTTTAAAAAAATATTTCCGTCTCTTCCTAATTCAAAGGTAAGAAATTCCATTCGAGAAACCACAAGTTTCAATATGCATGTCCGCCATTTACAATTTTATGTTATTGACATCTTTATTTAAATCTTTATTGGATGATGATGATTTTTTCGTTTTCAGCAAATTAATCTCTGTTCATTATATAATATTAATAAATGTGGATTGACTAAAGGTGGCTTGTATTCGAATGAGTTATTTTGAAGAAGAAACGTTGGACGTTGCTGATTAAATCCACACACACAATTCAGCCTCCAACAAGAGGTTTTTAAAAAAAACTTTTTAAAGGATATCTAACATAAGGATTTAATACTAATTGATTGCTAATTGAACTTATCAGGGAGTGAAATGGGAAGAGTATTGTGAAACCTATCGGGTCTCCTCGTCGATTCTCTTCATCTTGCCAGAGGATGAAAAGCTTCTCTAGCGAAATGTCCCTTAAGTCACCATCAACAACAGCTCAGGAGTTTTTTTGTAAGTCCACTCTATTTACAATAGCATTTAAATGTTAACGATAACAATAAGTTATAGCTGACACAGAATTTCTCTGCAGTGATTTCAAGGGAAGCAATCGACACACAATTGAATAAAATGTCCTGGAAATCACTGAAGAAAAATTTTGCTCGAGCTGTAAATAAATGTCATTTTTTATAATTTACACGATTAAGTAAAGCATTCAAATATATTTTAATACATGAAAATATGGGACTTTTGTTAATGAAGGAATTTGACGAGATTGACTGAAGTGTTGGCTGAAGAGATGACGATAGAACTTGACGCACACGATTGCCTTAACCAACATGTTTAGAATTACAATAATTGACCTGCCAAGCGCACAAATTCCTCAACAACAAAGAGTCGAGTCATGAGGAAACTCGACGCACCTCAACATTGACTCAGAGTTTAACGCACAACCAACACCGTTGGCAAAAAGTTCATCTCAAGACATCACGCTCTTGTTTTCATACTTTTAGCCTCATTTCATATTTCCTCGCTTCTCCTTCTCTTGTTTGCTCCGACGCTCCTTTCTGTAATTGGATTTTGAGTTGAGAGTTGATTTGATGTGAGATGAAATTCCTAAAGTTCTCAGCGCACAAGTCGAAGCGCACGTCACAAGCGTTACAGGTAGATCGTAATGCCGCTGTCTATGTGCACAACTAATGTAAGAACAGTCGAGAACGCACAAAATCTCTTTATTTCTCTCATCCTCAACGCACAATAAATATTCTTATATAGTTTTATGACATCTTGCTGTGTTCTTTTATATATTTAAGTGTTTGTGTGTGGGGAAATATTAAGATCCGGATCTGGCATAAGCGCACAAAACATAAACGCACAAAATTCGTGTTGTTGTTGTTGTTGTTGTTGATGTTGTTGCATTGAACGCACAAATTTTACCCTTGTTATTTATTGCAAACGCACAAAAACATGTTGCAAAAACGCACAAATTGGGAAATTTGCCAAGTTGCAGAATAGGAGAGCGCCTGCTCTGACTCACAATAGTGTTCAAATCCTTTTTCTAGTACTAAAAATGCATTTTAATCAAAAGGGGGGGAATCTCAGGATTATCACAAGGAGGCCTTAACTTTTTAAAATAATTAATTCATTTTCCGGAAATTCTAATTCAAATTGTAATAATATTATTTTATGTGGATTCTAATGAAAATTATCTAATACAGATTTTTTTGATTTTTTTCGATATTTCAATAAAATTGAGCAAAAATTTTACTTTTGGATTTTCATTAGAATTCGCTTTTAAGTGATAAAATATGGTGTTCTAATCTTGAAGGTTTACGCACAACTGTTGTTCTTTTCATATATATATTTTTTCTTATACAGTTTCAAACTATCATTATAGTTTAAATGATTATTTGAATTTCAAAATCTGAATTTACGCACAATGTTCAACGCACACTAACATTTAGCGCACAAATTATCAATTTTGTTTCTTTAATTTACCTTTTTAAGTTAGGAACTAGAGTTAATCAATAATTTATTAATACGGGTATTTTAATTAAGTGATTCCTTACTCAAAAATTAACATCAAAAGAATAATTTTATTCGTCTTCCACAATTGTTAACTAGTTTGTTATCATAACCAACTCATAACAGAAGAAAAAAATTGGGAAAAAATAATAAACTTAGGAGAACGTTCAATTACATTTGAATTCTCTTGGTTCAAAACCTTTTAATGAGTGTAAATTTCATATTGAATTGACAATCTTTAGAGGCTAGTAATAATAATAAGATTATATTTTATAAATAGTAAATTGTAAAATTTGTAAATTCATAAGTTGGATTGAGTTAACAAATTACAACTGTGTTTAAATTATAATTAAGTTATACAATTTTAAAAGTAAATGTATAAAACATAAGTTAATAATTTAAGTAAACTAATTATGATGAGTTAATTCATATAGAAAATCAATTCTAGTTCGTTATGATGATTGAATTGTGTTTGAATTTAAAAGTTTCTTTCAATAAAGTTTGATAATTTTTTTATTATACAAAACAATCGTAAATCATTTATTTAGAACCATACATAACTAATATTTATTTTTAAAGCATTTTTCAAAAAAATGTTCAATCTTAAATAATGTAGAATATTATTTATCCAATATAAATGAATTAAAGTTAATGATTAAATTGAACCAAGAAATGTTTGGGCATTTAATATTTCTTTAGGTATAATTGATAAAGATTTGGCAATGAAAGCTTCGTCTTTTCCTTCGGGTTCAAAGTTTAATATTTTTCCACACTCGTTTCTCAAATATAAAATTTCATTGAGTAATTTGGCAATGCTTTCACGATCCTCGTTTCGTATGTTCTTCCCATTTTTCTCTTTTTCCATTTGTTGAGACATGAGAATTATATGACCTTGTTGAAGAAAGTACATTAGTCGCCCTATAACGAATAATTAATAATTTTAAAAAGTTGTTAAATTCCTTTTTATACTTTAAAAAGTTTTTAATTAAGAAATATCGTATAATGAATTGATTAGATTTTTAATTACCCCGATGGCGATTCATTCCTGGCCAAATGATATCGGCCATTTTCATACTTTTTCTACAAAGTTGAACAAGCCGGTGAGCGAGATCGACTTTAACGCTTCGTTGAGTCACGAGAGAAGCGGCGAACAAATAAGAAATCCGCTGAATGATTTCATTTTCCATTCCATGTATTAAATAATGATTCTCATGAAATAATGATTTTCCTTCTTCTACAATTTCAATTAGCTTTTCCAATGAACTAACGCTGTCTTCTTCGCCAACAGTGCAATTTTTCTTATTTTTTAAATAATTGAGCTTTTCTTCTATTTCTCCATGCTGAACTTTCTCTAAACAAGCCTCGCAGATCCATAATGACGAGTCTTCGAGTGGTGAAATTGGAATGAGAAATCCTGAAGCACATTTACATTTTACGCTCGATAGATTTGTGTTTAATTCAGTTGGATCAATACATCTCTAAAAATTCAATCAAATTGAATAAAATAAGCATCGTCATTCTTAATTAAAAAATAAAGACATCAAGATATAAAAGACAAAAAGTTAATTAATTAGTAAATAAAAATACAAAAAATTAAAATACTGGGCATTGTTATACAATAATTATATTATCTACAAATATAATTTGTAGTCAATAAAAATATTTTAGTATATATTAGTTTACATAGATGGGAAGTTAAAATATTTAATAATTTCCCATTTAAAAAAGATCTCACTTCACAACTGCATTCAAAATGATGAGCTCGGAGTAATTTTCTTCTTTCAAAAGTTCCCATTGTGGGTTGAGCATAAAGTTGAGAAATGATTTGACCTTTTTGGATTCGAATAGAAGCACGGAGCTGAATTTCAGAATTGAGTTGAATGACCCATTGAGCATTTGGAGTGCAACTGTGAGACGTCATGCTTCCAAGATGAAACAAATGAGTTCCATTCCTATTTAAAGTTTATTAAATAAAAAAATTAAATTCGAAGTTTAAATAATTAGTGTATATATTATTTACTGTTTTATGAATACCTTGCTTGTGTTGAATTCGGAGTATCGTCACTCGAAAACGCATTAACTCGAATGGCTCCGCTCACGTGTGCAATTTCTTTCTCGTCGAATTCCCTCAGCCCACACGTATTTCTTATGAAGAACTCTGGAGTGAGTTTTTTGATCTTGTAGCTTTCTTTCTTCATTTGTTGATGAGATTCCAAATCCAGGATTTTGCCCCATTCCAATTCCCTTCCAAACTTTTTTAAAAGAAGTCCTCTCAAGATTGTGATGTTTTCATACAAAACAACTTCGGTGGCAGAAAATCCTTCGATTTTCTTCTCTCTGAATATTCCGCATTCAAAGTCTCGATGAGTTGGAGTCTGAGAATGAAAAATAAATAATTGATTTTTTGTAATTGCGTAATTAATATTAGCTTTATTTGCTTAATTTTAATTCCCCTTTATTGGTGCGTTAATAAACTCATGGCCATTGTGCAACTTACTTCTTCGCATAGTTTGTTACAAAGCGGCCAATTACACTTTGAGCATTTATAGTTACTGAGCGGAATTTTAAAACAAGCTAAGCAGATGGGAAAAGCTCGAGTTTTCCCTGAAGGCCCAGTCACTAGCGGTGGTTCCTTGAAAATAATTTCCCCAGCAGGAATCTCCCTTGTCGCGATCAAGTGACGACCGCGAATTGAGTCAGAAACAACTTTAGCAGGAAAACAGTCCTTCTTGTGTCTTTTCCAATCCTTCTTCTGATGTTCTCTTTACATATTCATTTCAAACAATTAATATTAATTAAGCATTAACTCGAGTCTTATAATACTTATAATTTATTAATTTGTATTTGCTATATTGAACCTTGAGCAGTATGCAACTTTGTTACAGGATGCGCAAACAAGCGTGCATTCCACTTTGCATAATTCACATTGCACTTCTGGTATCATTTTAGTCAGACTTTCAAATAATAAATATAAAAATTGATGTGAGCCGAAGAAATGATTTTAAAAGTTTTTACTAAGCTGCCAAATTAACAGAATTATGATCAACTGCAAAGGCGGGAAGAGTAAATGAATTGCTATAATAATACAAGAAGTTAAAGGTGGAAGTGTAAAGAGAAAACCTTTAACCTCAAAGCCTTTGATTAGAATGTGGAAAGTTGTATGTAAAATTAGACGAAGAGGAAGTTTTTTGGCATTGTGACAAGTCAGTGTGGTGAGACAATCCCGGCGGTTCTTTGTTCTCTCTTTACCTTCACTAACATTCGCCTCATCTTCTGTTTATTTATCAACCCGGTCTAGACTCACTTTGTATTTTCACACGAACTTCTCCACTTCTCTTGCACTCAACACACACACACTCACTTTGACTCCTCACTCCTTTGGTTGATGCACCTTGGTATACCATATAGACTCCTGTGGACATAGGAAATGAGATCAAGTTGAAAGGCCACACAGACACAGTGTTATTCGAGAAAGATAATACGTAGGGGAGACCGGGGCGTGTTGATGTATTTTTGACTAAATGTTTAATTGCATTTAAAGTTTTCATTTAAACAGGTTGATATACTTATTCTACTTAGTTTAACTATTATGACAAAAAATTAAACTACTACAAGTATTTTACAAATTAAAGTTAGATTATAAAAAATTGATTTTGAAACTATATCGTGTCGACCAACTCGCCCCGTGGAATCCATCAACTCGCCCCGGGTTCGGGGAGAGTTGGTCGATTTGACTCAATTTTTTATAATCTAGCTTTAATTTGTAAAATACTTGTAGTAGTTTAATTTTTTGTCATAACAGTTAAGCTAAGTAGAATAAGTATATCAACCTGTTTAAATGAAAACTTTAAATGCATTAAAAATTTAATTAAAAATACACCAACACGCCCCGGTCTCCTCTACACTGATATAATTTATAAATAACTGCTTCATTCTTCAAAGCAGTTAACTTTACCAAATTATTCCCAATGGTCTAATATGCTCATCACTTGAGATTAAACTGAACAGATGCAGATTTCATTATATTCCCGTAGTCTTTAATGACTTATACAGATGTGCCTTATATGCAATTTGCTTAAGATTTATTATAGGAATTTACACCTGTTTTTAAAAAGTTATAAATAAAATCTTCATATCTAATATTAAAGTAGTAAAGGATTTTCCATAATAATCAGATTTCAATTTTAAATCAATATTGCTAAAATAAAACATGTGATTTAATTTATTATTTAATTTTATCATTCAATATTAAAGGAGAGAGTGAATAGTGTAGCAATTCAAAGTGTTTGTTATTTATCCTTTGGCATATGGAGCTTGTGAATTTGTTTTTAAATAGTATCTTCCCCTTGCACTGAAAATAAAGTCAAAAAGATTAAATTAATTATAATATAATAAATTAATGTTTAAGAAAAACAGATATGCATTGATTCGGAAATTATTTTTATTACTTACTTAAGGGGACAATTTTCTCCTAATAGAATTGGTTCATCACACGAACATTTTCCTTCGTCATATTCACTCCAATTTGAACAAAGACAGGATTTGAATCCCTGGGATCGAATCGATTCTGTGAAGATTTCCGGACATCTGTAATGACTGCAAGTTCCTGTTCAATTCCAAATGTTACTTTCAAACTCAATTTTTGATTATGATTAATAATTTATGCATATGATCATTATGTGATTCTTGCCTATGACATCTCGTCCATCACAACCGGGTTGTTTCTGTCCGCTGTTTGGATAAAAGTCCGCATGACCAAGTGGAGTTAGAAAGGCCAGACCACCTTCCAGCATTGAACCTCCTGATGTGTGAACAACGTCAACAAACTCCGCATCACTGGGATCAAGGCGCAAATTGGCTTCAACGTTCCCAAACAATGGGAGAGCTGGATCAAGCCCTTTTAAGAAATATGAACTTTAATATCAGTTTTTTTTAATTTTCAACATATTTAACTCTCAATTTTTATCTGTTTAATAGGAATGTATGATAGTATACCGGTAATTCTAGTTAATCTTCCTCCTTGAAGAAGATTTCCAGCGATTCCAGCAGCATGAGCACCAAGACTGAATCCAAGAACGTGGAAATTAGAAAATGAAGATTTATTCGCTCTAACGAGGAATTCAATAAATTTTGCCGTTTGAGCACCGACGACTTTGGCATTATCTGCAGCAATATTATAAAATGGTCCTTGTGCCAAGGAATGCCAATCAACGCATATTAAATTTAAGTCTTCATCCAATTTCAAATACTCTGAAAATACGATTGTAAAGGTCTTGCTTAATGATTTCTTCAACCAATGCATAAAATAATCAAATTGAAATTAAATTATTCACTACAAATAATCTGTAAATCTCATATATAATCATCCTTAATATTTCTATAATAGTCTCACCTTGAATCACAACATAAGGGAATGAAGGATTAATGCAGTCTCCAGTAAACCCATGAAAAAGAATTTTAGTAGCAGTGAATGGCATGAAATAAGAAGCTGAGAGGGAGTTAAAATCTCCCAATATAATTTCTTGCGAAATTTTCGCATTCTTCCTGTTTTAAAAGATTAGTATATTATCTGACTAGACTGTTTGATTTGAAAATGATTAACCTTATAAAAGTTAGATTATGTTAATTCTGTTTGTAAAACTCACTTTGTAGTAAGTAAATAGCGAATATAGGAAGAATTCTGAGGAATGTCTTTTGGAGCCCCTGACATCAAAGCTGGAACGTAAGATCCGTTATCCAACTTCATAGGATATGTTGGTTGTTTAGGTCCTACATTTTTCGCTTTGATAAATTGCTCCCTTCCAGTCAAATAGAATAATACCCCGATGAGAAATTTAAATAATGCAAATCGGAAAATTAAAAGAAAAAGACTCATTAGAAAATCCTAAAAAATGAGAGATATTTACTACAGTAAGGAAACGTCAAAACTAATAAGGACTTAAGAAGCCAATGTCAACACGAGACCAAGACGTGGGAAATTAAATCATAGTAATCTTTAAGAAGATAAAGAGGCTCAAGTGGCCAACACCCTTCTTAAGAATGAACGTTTGAACTCAACTGTCTTGATATATGAAAAGATACGAACACTCCTACATTGATAAGAAGTCAATAATACTATTTAGTGAGTGATCTAACATAAACACACAATGGATAAAAGTGGATTAGAAACTATTTAGTTTTATCAATGAGACAAACCAGAAATGAAATCTTTGAGACCAATATAAGAATAATGCAATCGCTGTCGCTCAATTAAGCCTCAATTAACAATACAATCACCGTAAAATTTAATTGACATTTTATTCATTTCTTTATGATTAACAATTAATACTTACAATGTAACGCTAGTTTGGTCTTTAGGTTTAATACACTTAGAACGAATAATAACAGTAATTATTTTAATAAGTATGTATTCAATATAAATAATCATTTGGAACAAAGAACGATTTATTATGTAAGGTAAGATGTATTATTATATTACGAATTATTTTGATAGTTAATTCCATAATTTTGATCTAAAATTTTAATATAAAGCATTCAAATGTTGAAAATGTCATTCATGAGTTGATAATTTGTTTTCTTTTGTTTTATTTACTTGTACATTTTAAGTCTGTTCTTGTCTGTATGATTTATGTACCTGTGAATTAATAATATATTTTAAAAAATATTTAGAATAAAAATATAATACATATTATGTATTTATGAATTTAAAAAGATTTACAATGCCAATACAAAACCCAAGTAAGTTCACTTTTGCGGTAATGTTTATCTTCTGAAGGAACTTAACCCGAATGAGCCTTGCATCTTTTGACGTGATTTTTGCAGCTTCAGTTCCATCAACAGTTGACATGATCTAAATAAAATTGATTATTTAACCTTAATTCATAATAAGAGTAAAACATCTAAATTGATTATTATAATAGTTTGACGTTACGGAATAGTAATTATACATATTATAGTCTTATCATTTTATTTTTAACAAATAATTTATATAATATAATGGAATATTAAAATTGTATATGAAATGTAACTTTAAAAAATGCAGGATTGAAAAGGCTTCTAGTATGTTCGACAGTGAAGAGATCTTCTGCTTCGAAATCTTTAAGTGAGAATTTGGAAAATCCAAAATTTGAGATTTCCTCTGCAGTTCCGACGAGGAGATCCGGAGGAGCATAGACAGCAATGACCATTCCACTTCCAAAGCATTGGGAAATCCCTTTGTAACAGACCCGAGCTACTGGCTGATGCTCCATGTCCCAAATGACAACATTTCTCAAATTGGACGTGCAACTGAAAGCGCAACAACTTTTGTCTTCCACTGCTTCAAAGATCACACTGTTCTTCTCTGAATCTACAATCTTGTATCGTTTTGACCCTTTGAACAAATCTGAACATTTTTCGTAATAATTAATTAAAGATTATTTGTTTGATAAAGGCTAAAAATTAAACCTAAAAAACAGAGTTAAAAATAATTGTAAAATATTTTCAATATAAATAAAAAATTGTACCTTGCTCAAATGTGATTAAAAGTGCATTTGCTGCTGAAAGAGAAGCGAGACCAGTTAACCGATTTAGTTTTTCCTCAAAATCCTCTAATTCTATTCAAAAAAGGAAAATTCAGAGCTTTGACCTCATTTAATTTGATTAATATTAGGGACATTTACCGGGATAAATTAAGCTTTTCTTTCTAGTCGGTTGACTTTGAATGACTTTCTTAGGGGGAGACGATGGACTCTCAATGGTGAAAGGACTATTGTTCATTGCTGTATTAAAAGAGTAAATTCGAAATTTTAATCTAAAAAGATTTTCTTAAACAAATATTTACTTCTTTATAAGACTCAAACTTTCAATTGACATTGCTCTCCACAAACTTGACAAACTTCAATGACCCACTTCAAGTTTTTAGAATAACAATAATTTGAAACTTTAAATTGCTTCACATGAGACTCTTGAATTAAATAAAATAACATTTTCATTAAAACCAAGAACTCAGCAGTAGCACGAATGTTTGAGACGTGAATAATCTATGATACAATTAACGATTAATAGTGAATGAACTTCTTCGATTGCAATGTTGTGTGATTATTTTCATTTCTCATACATACCTTATTAAATAGTTTGGCATTATGGAAAAAGCAGTAGGACAATAAATATTTACTTATGTTAATATACTATTGGGGAGCTCAAATAAAAAATAATCAATAAAAAATAATTTTTCCAACTCAAACAAACCCTCTTATCAATTATTCAGGCTCAAAAGAGAAACCTTAAAAAACCAAATAAAATTATTATTATCGATTATTTTCTTACATTAAATTTATTACATAATAAGTTAAGAGAAAATAGTTTTATCTATTTATAACTTATAACATGAGATAAATGACAAATGAAGAAAGTCTGTAGGTATTGCAAAAATGAAAGATTGATCTTGATCTAACTTTACTATTATGAATATTGATTTATACCTAAATATGAAATAATTGTTGATTTTATGCTAATGAAATGATTCAATAAAATATTAGTAATTTTTTATTCCTAAATCCATTAAAATTTAACAATTAAAAATAAACATTACCATAAACATTTTAACTGCTAAATAAATCAAATACATAGATTCTTACAAATATTTCAACTGATATTTTAACTCATTTTTTGTTCTAAATTAAGACATTTTTTGCATAAAATATCGTTATAAAATAAAAATTATTCAAAATGTCTTAAATACAAAAGAAAAAATGTATAAGATAAAGATCAATTTAGTCATCTTGAAGACTTTTATTGAAACACAATTCAGCAACTCTGGGCTGGACGTGTCCCCTTGAAATTGTCAATCTATGATTAAACAGCGATTTTCTGATGGAATTCAACAAGCTCGCATCTTTGAATCCCCAGATTCGAAATTCTCCAATGTCAGTCCAAAATTCTTCTTGATAAATTTTTCGAGCTTCTAAATGGTCAAATTCACTTTGTCTTTCATCTCTTTGTCTTTATTAATGATTATTTCAGCTATGATAGCCGAATGCCGGATCTTTGCAAAATGAACAAGAATCCTTAACATCTGACAAGAAATTCTGGAGTTTTGTGCATTGATGGGTCTCTAAATGAGTCGCTCGATGTTGTCAAATCATGTCTCATGTCAATTTCGTTAGGAAAACAGGCGATTAATTCGTCGCAGATTTGCGTTCTTTGAAGAATGGGTTGAAACTTTCAGGCTTCTCTTTGACTCTTCTTGTTTGAGTTTCAGCTTCTCTTCATCTTGCTTGCTTGAAGGCGGAGTAATGAGAAGCCCATGGAGTTTTTGAATGGATTCATCGAGTCAAGGATTTTCTCTTCATTATCGAGTGAACGGCATTCTTCAAGTGTCTTTCTTTTTAACTTTTTGTATGTGTCAGCCTCACTCTACCACTCATTGTACTTCGTAATGTAGGCATTCTTGTAATGGTGGTACAAATGAATGATGCTTGGGTCTTCATAGTCGACTCGGTCGTACATATTTTGGAAATTCGCCAGCATTCTCCTTTGGCTCTGATTTCGCTGTTTGTTGACTAAAAATACAATTAATATTTTATAATTTCTATTTTATGTGAATTTTTATTCTCAAATTGTTAGATGTTAGATTATCAACAATATTGTAAATTTTTATTATAAATTCTTATAAAATTATAATATCTTATAAAATTACATATTTGCATTTTTACAACTAACCAATCTTTTCATGAACTTGTATTTTTCGACTTCGAATTTTGCATCTCTGATTTTTTCAATTTTCAAGACGAGTTTGATGTTTGGATAAAAGTTCGAGTGATTGGAACACATATCTGAGGACATGATGGCCAGATTGTTGACATTCGAAATTTGGGACGACTTTTGATTAAATCACTACTGACAGCCTCTGCCTTTATAGCACTATTACTACTACTCACCTTTAACTTCTAATGAGAAATGGCAAGTTAATCTTATTTTTTTTTTGCCTGAACACAAATAAATAAAACAACTTAAAACGATTGTAAAAATCAGCTCTTTATGTATCTTTACCCTCTACGCAAAACTGTACACACGTGAGAAGAAGAAAATTTTGCGTTTTAAAAGGTATGATAGAATATAAATTTATCTATCAAGTTGAAAATGCATGTGTTGAAAATTACGTGACGTTTGTGACAAAACGGCTTTTCTTGCTTATAATCTCATATTAAAATATGTATTAATTCATTCGAAAAATAAAAAAGTGATTCTATTAAAGTTAAATTTTAATTCTCGTGAATTAACTGGAACAGCTTAAAATAATGTTAAATTGAATATCGCCGAAACTGACGCCTGTTTCTCTGTCAACTCTGTCTCTGTTCATTTTGTCCCATCTTCCATCTCTCTTTCAACAAGGACAGGACCGGAAGGAGCTATAGTGCTCATGTGCATGTACACTTCTGGTTATGTGACCCAATGATTGTCAGAATTCAAGGCCTTGACGCTCAAAATCTCTATAAAAAGATTAAAATAATTATTGAAATCTTTAGCTAAAAAATCTTAATCTAGGTAATTCTCAATAGTCAGTTAATTAAATGACCTAATAAAAGATAGATCTATAAATAATTACTAAATGAGTGGATTATTTAAAGTTGGTAAATTACTTGTCCTATTCTTTCATAGCCATTTCAATGATTTCATTCTCGCTCTCGTTAAGTTCTTCATTTTCAATTCCATGGCCTGGACTCATGCATCCTCTCAAGCAGTGTAACAATTCATCACGTGAAAGACCTCCGTCTCCGTTCATGTCTTATTTTCCATTAAATCAACGTTATTTGTTTATATTTCAGTTAAAGTTTTATGCGGTATTATTAGTTTACCAAAACAAGTATGTATAGCAGAATTCAATGAGCTTCTGTGGTGAACCACGTAACATTATGGATAATCCGTTCACCCACTCTGATGGACTGATCTATAGAATACAAATTATGGCAATGAAACTAATCAAAATATATCATTTACTAATATTATATTTAATTAAAACTCTAGAATTATATTGTGATAGTAACATTATAAATCGGGTCTGTGTCGAAAGCAGGGCTGCAAATACGGCTTGCCCTCCCAGATTATGGAGCGGCATGCCCCCAACGTGCCACCTGCCGTATGCCCCCATGTCCCGAAATGCCTTCCTAATATGAGGGAATATAAAGACATTTTTGCTGTGTCAAACCTCTTTAGTGTCAAACCGGCGTTAAAATTATATATGAATTACAAACTTCTTATTAATGATAATTTAAAGCTATTTTCTACAATGCTAATGCTTTCTTTTATTTTAACCGGCAAGTATCTGGATTTATTTTAAACTCGGTAAATATATCAAATTTCCCCAAAATCTAAATACGGCATGCGTCATTTTTATACGGCATTTGACTTCGTGCCTCCGGGGCATGCCCCGGCCCTCCCAAATGCCCCGACGGCATGCCCCTTGAAACCCTGGTCGAAAGAGCTGAACATCAAATCCAGCATGATATCGCTTGTGATGTCGAAAGTTGAATGCAGAATTTCTCTAAAGAGTAGGCGATCAATTGTATGCTCCTTTGTGAATTTCAAAATTTGATGATACATATTGAGCAGACATTTGATTTAAAAGGTCAATCACTATTATATTTAATTTTAAATAAAAGAATTAATTAAAGGATTTTTAATTGTTTAGCAAATTTAGTTTGAGTAAATTGGTTATTTGGACTTCTTCGTGGTTGAAATGAGTGTTTGACGTGAGCTTGTCTGTTAGATTTTTAATCTCCATGATCCGCTTAAGCATCCGTGATCTCGGCATTTTTAATAATTTACAAAAATTTAGCTAATGAATAATTATTAAGAATTAAATGCATTACTGAAATATTATACTTTTAACTATAATATTTAATACCTAAACCTAATTTAAAAAATAATATTTCAAGTTATATAAAAAAGTCTGTTTACTTGAAATAAGTTGCTATATTATGGAAATGAGCAAATGCAATTTAAAATTAATAAATATAATATTAAAGCTCTTAGAAAAGTCTTCAAGTTAGCAATTTGCCAAGTTCACAACTGCAAAATGCATGAGTAAATTATTAATTTATTTTTATTATGGTTAGAAATGCGGCATGCGTATGACAAATGCGTTTGATTATAAACAAAAGTTCTCATTGCTCGAGTTTTGATCCACACATTTACTTTTAGATTGCCAATTTGTCAGCAAATTGAACAAAGAATAAAACAATGATTAATTAAATCATATATAATTATACAGAAAATGTGGTAAATCTGGAAATTTTTTCAGTCTGTGAGGCATTTTGGTTTGAAATGAGGCTTTAATGGAACAAATGATTCATGAATTGATACAAGAATCTCATCACTTTCACTCCTTTGATAGCTTTCATTTCTTTTCGTTGAAGAGTATGCTTTGTGTACTACTAGAAGACATTTCTTAAGAATCTGTAGGGTCTACAAGTTCTTCAACTTTTTGTCTTTTTAAAAACGCCAAAATAAATTGTATTTGTAATAATATGAAAAATAAATTCTTCTTCATCTTAACTTCGTTTCATTTTCTGTAAGGTTTTCGTTGACTCTAATTTGAATTCAAATGAATTCAATTTGAATTTAAAGAGGAAATTTAATTAAACCAAAACTTGTAATAATTTTGGGCATTAAACAATATTAGAGTTTGAATAAGATAAAAATATTTGAGCTAGAAAGATATATATTACTTTGATTGATTTATTCTCCTAATTCCGTCTTATTTACTCTTAATTTAGATTCTTATGATAAGATTTTTATGATAAAGCATGAAGCTTTGAATAGGCTAAACGACCGTTATTAGATCAATAGGTCAGTCTATTAAATTTATTTTCTTTTCAATTATTAATGTGTCCATTATAGATTAATAATTTCTATGGATAATAATGGATAAACATGTGATGAAATTGGACTTTACAAAGTGATATAACTCGCATAAAATGTTTTAAATTTCGTTAAATGGGTTGTTGTTGAGTCACAATTAGAGATGAATATAAGCTTCGTAGATTCATGAGAAAATGAGGAGTCAAAAAGAGTATTTAAGATTAAACGACAACGACGCCTAATGAGCTAAATCATTAGAAGAGGAAACGAAGCAAAACAAATATTGAAAAATGTTTAAATACAGGTATGTCTAATAAATGTGTATTTTGAATCACTACTGTTTGTACACTGTACTCGTTAGTAGGCATATCCCCTAAACTTATATTAACACATAGATCTCTTATGCGAGGAAAAAAGTAATAAAAATTACAATATTAATCTAATTGAAATACATTTTAATGTATTATTCTAAGCAAAATCATTTCAATTTTTCTCACATTGCAATGACAATACGGACATTATATTTACTAACTATGTATATACCTAATACTACAATGTTTTTAGTAATGTATTTTAGTAATGTTATAACAGGTAGTTAACATTTTGAAGATGGGGAGGGGTGAAACTGAATGGTTGAAATGGAGATGAGAAGTTGGGAGTAAATGAGGAGAGTCATTGGGAAAGAACGGAAGGAAGTCGTTCATTTCCATTAGGTCCAAGTGGGGCGAGATAAAAATGACTTCATTTATAACTTCATTTACTCTTCTTTTACCTCATTGCTCGACTCCTTTCACGCCCGACGGAGATCAACATGGGGAACGTTCAATATTTGTCCTCAAAGGCTGGCATTTGCAAAATACTTTCACTGGTAATTCCTTATAATTACAATTCATTTCTAATTGAATCAATGTGGCCAATTAAGATAATTGACTAAAGCCAAGAATATTCAACATTAATAAAATTGATCTAAATTGATTTACAAATTGATTTTTGCGACAGCTACTTGGAGCGGTGGTTGTCGCTTTGGCATGTCACGGTCATTTTGACAGCTATACTTACCATTTTATTCCAAGAAATCGAGATTGGGTTCCTGAACGAGAAGAATTCCTTATAGGGACTTCAATTGTCTCGTTCATCATTTCAGCCATTTACCTCATCGTCCACCTTGGATCCGAAGGGATTGAAAACAGCAAAGGGAACAAAGCAATGGTAAAAGTTTTTTTTAATTATTAAAAGAATTAAAACCTTATTATTGTCTTTAAAATTACTGAAAAACTTAGTTAAAAGGACAATTAAGATGAAGATGTTAAAGATGTTAAACATAAGAATTGTCTTTGTAAAACAGGATTGCATCTTCCATGTTTTGGCTGGAGTACTGAACGTTGGAGCTGGGGCTTTCATGGTTTACTCAGCAGAGGAAATCCGAAAGAAAGTCCTATGCTCAGGTGGCGGCGGATTCGGTGGACCTTATGGAGTAGGAGGTCTCGGCGGCGGAGGCTTCGGCGGAGGATTCCCACCCTTTGGACAAAACCTATATAATAACCAACACTTTGGGAGATCCTATGATTTCAATTACAACTACGATTATAACTATCAGTTCCGGAATATTTGTCAACATTATGATGAGAAGCTCACCGCTGGGGTATGCTAATATGAAGTTTTTGCATAATGAATAATTAGAGGATTGGAAAGTGGGAAAGAACGGAAGTGAGGCAACAACTTTGGAGGGAGAGATTAGTTTTTTTTTATATTGTTTACCAGATACTGGGAATGATCAATGGGTTCTTGTATGGAGCGATCGCTATACTGGTCATGGCGTCTCCCACACCGTAGAGTTCATCAAACCACTGAATGCCTGCCATCATGTTCAATAAACTTCCTATCAATTTTTTGACTCTTTTATTTACTTTTGTAGAAAATATTTCAAAGTTATTACCTATTATTTACTAAATAAAAAATGAAAAGGTCAATCTTTAAGTCTATACTATTCAAAAGCTTTTTTCATGTTCATTCATAAAACGCCAAAATGAATTGAAATAAAACTCACTTATATGTGTCATTAAATATTTAGGACATTAAACATTTATAAACCATAAAAATGTTATGTAATCTTCTGATGAGTGAACAAAGTATTATGTTTTTTATAAATATTTCTTTTCGTCTGATGAGTTTTCTGTTCAAGATCGGGGAATTGCGTTACAATTTCGTGAAAATAATAGCTAGTTTCATCAATCCAGTTTGTGGGAACTTCATAAAATATACGTTTTTAATCAATCTAATATATAAATTCAACTGGCAAAGGGCACACGCTTGAAGAACTTCAGAACTTTACGAAGATTTATTTTTACTGAAAACATTAATTTTGTGAATTAAGAAATTTCGACTACAAAATATTAGTTAAAATCTCCATTACAACTTGAACACTTGAAAATATGAACTCACAAGAAGTTTTTGGTATGAATTCTATGAGTCAACTTTCATTGTTTCAATATTTTCCCTCCATAATCTGCTCATTACACTAATTAATATAATAGGGATTTATAATTTAATTATTAAATAAAATGTTTTTTATTTTAGTTTCAGATAGTCAGATGACAGATTTTGACGATGGGGATACGATTATTGAAGGCGAAGACGAGAACGAAGTGACTATCATACCTGAAACTCAAGATCCTTTAATACTCTTGCAATCTGATTTACTTTCCCAGGACTTTTTTGAAGCAACTCAAAGGTCACCCCGACCAAATTTGTTTATTGAACTAGCCACTGGACAAGATGACCAAAATACAAATTCATCGAAGAAATCTCCAACCTCGTCTTCGAGGCTCGAGCCGCCAGCCAAAAAACAAAAACTCGATTTTTCACCTGGGAATTCACCAACAATTCCACTTAATGATGTCACTCCGAGTTCTCCAACGTGAGTTTTTCATTATTATAAAAATTTTTAATTTGGTTTGTAAACTGTTTTAGCAAATCAATACCAATTCGAGGACGTGTGACTAAAAAGTTGTGTAACGAGTTCGATAAAAAGAATGGAACTGGAAAAGTTCGGATTACGACATTGACCTTTGCTGACGATTCAGGAGAAATGAAAGTCAAGGGGTTTGAAGATCAGGCCGAGAGACTTGATACTCTTCAGGTAATTTTCTTTTAGAGAAATTATTTTAATTGGTATATAGATTACTAAAATACAATTTTATTGGATAGAACATGAAATTATTTTTTATAGGTTGATGGAATTTATGAATTGAAAAATTATGACGTGAAGCCTGCATATAAACATGACAAATCTCAATATGAGATCGAAGTGAAAGAACACACGGTTATTTATCTACCTCATACAACTGGCCTTTCATCGCAAATTGTGTACAATTATGTACCAACAATTATGTCAATAGCTTCTTCACCCAATGATTCCCTTATTGGTAGGTTCAAACAAGTCTTATAACAATTAAATCAAAATTAATAGAAAAGAATTATTTCATTTTGAATTCTAAATCGAAAAGTCCTACGCAAATCAATCTCAATTGCAATTCAACGAAGAAATGCAACAGTAATTTTAGGAACTCTCCCTCCGTCAAATACATTTAATAACATATATTATTTGTTTTAATTTTTTACTTTCATTACATCACTTTTGTGCTCTATATTTTGTTGTCTTGTTATTTTGTCTTAACTCTTAAATTGTTAAAAAATTTAACAAAAATTAATAAATAAATGAGCTATTTCATAGAAAAGGATATATTATTAGAATACTTGCATATAATTTTTCAGATGTTAAAGGGATGTGCCATCGGGTATTCGACTTAACAAATGTGATAAGCAAAAATGCAAGAAAAGAACTTTCGAAGAAAGATTTCACAATTGTTGATACATCAAACACCGAGGTAAAATAAACAAATAAATTGTATAAGGAATCCATTATTTTGTTATTTCATTAATTTCAGACATTTTTCACGATTACATTTAAAGATGTTTACTTTTTTAGATTTACGTCACATTGTGGGATATAGATGCGAAGAAGTTTACGGGCCAGCCAGGATCCCTTATTTCAATTCGAAAAGGAAAAGTTGGAGAGTTTAACAATAAAAAGAATCTATCAATAGCTTCTCAAACAACATTAGAAGTAATAATCGAATAATATATATTTATGTTTTGAAATTATTATTATATATCCCATCTTATTATATTAAAAGGTTGATTCTGAAGTTAACGGAGGAGAAGATCTGAAAAAGTGGTATTCGACCATTCCAAAAGATTTCCCATTCAAATCCTTATCTGAATCAGATTTGGTTACTCGTAAGTGAAGTTATATATAATAAATATTATTATTTGCTGTCTAATTTCTAATCATATTGCTAAATAATAACTTATGTATAAATAAAAATATTTATGAAAATTAAAAATCTATATAATCTAATATTTACTATCTTATGATTTTAGCGATTGAGTGGAAAATGTTTGATGAGCTCAAAGACGGCGAGTTTAAATTCAACAACAAAGTTCACGTTGTGGGTTGGAATAAAGATAAAACTCCATTGTATAAAGGATGCCCTGAATGCAACAAAAAGCTCATTGAGTTGTCTGAGGATCAATACAGATGCGATAAATGCAGGAAGGACATTTCTTCTTTCAATTGGAGAATTATTCTTGACGTAATTCTATATTTTTCCTGATAAGGAAGACGATGAACAAAACTTTTTATCCAATCTATAATGAATGGTCAATTAATATGATCTTAAGATTTTATAATTTAATATCAGGTTAAATTTGCTGATGCGACTGATCATCGTTATGCAACGTGTTTCAACAACGCAGCCGAAACTCTTTTGGGAAAAACTGCACGAGAAATTGCTGAGCTCTACAAGGAAGATTCTGAATCACTCGATGAGTTTTTTAGACAAAATATCCTCTTTGAGATTTTTCACGTTCAATTCAGGACAAAAATGGAAACTTATAATGTAAGCCTAATAAATGATCATCGTTTATTTTTACATATTAAATTAAATTCCGTATACTGAAAATATTTTAAATGTTTTTAGAAAGTGGAGAAGCAAAAATTTCAAGTTGATCGAATTAATTGTCTTCATCTTGAGTCTTACATTCAAGACCTTCGAGATCAATTGAGAAGTTTTGAAGAATCGGAATTTTAATTTTTTTATATTAACGCTATTTAATAATGATAAATAGATATTACAACTTAATATAATCACTTGTACATTTTAGGATGCAAATATTGAATTTTAAATTATGTATCAGTGTGCATAGATCCAGAAAGATCATGGATTTCCTGTTTTTATGTGATTCGAGATATGAACACTATATTTTATGAAACGTAAATCTTAATGCATTTAAAAAAAATAATGTCGTTAAAAACTATAATATTTATTAATTAAATATTTAATTCTCAATAAAGAATTGTAAACATTTTTCTGTGTAATAAAACAAATAACTAGAAGCATTTTTACGAAATTGATCTAAGGGAGCTAAGAGATTTTCTTGGGCGCTGCTGATGCGGTGGCGGTCACTTTTGTCGGGTCATACTTGTAAGTTTTAGGAACAGGGCCACGACCAGAACGTTTAAAAGCCATTTCGTCGTAATTTGCTCGTTCATTGAGTTGTTTTGTTATTTTGGAGTTATTCCATGCTATAATTTATAATTTAATTAAATCACTTGAATAAAATCATGCTTTCATATAGCTAGTTTATTTTAGTAAAATAAAACCTTCTTTCGCCGAATCCATGAAGCCAAGTTTCTTAGCTGGCAGGTCCTCGGGCTTAAATTTCTTCATCGGTTCAATTTGCAGTTTCGTCCTAACTACTGGTATTCTCAAAAAAAGCACTTGGATCAGTGAGACGGCGTTCGTACTCGCCCAGTAAACCAGGAGAGCCTGAATAAATATGATTAATAATTTATTTTTGTTATATAATCACGAATTTGCAAATATAAAGAAATGTACAGCAGGGAAATTCATCGTGAGTGGAAAGACGATGACGGGGATTCCTCTCATAACGTATTTCATTAGTTGACTTGATGCTGAGGAGGAAACTCGAACACCATCAGTTCCGAGCTATTAAATAAATAAATAAAAAGTTATTTTAAAACTGGACTTGTAAATGTTGTTATTTGGGAAAAGAAATGACAATTACTTCAAGAGTAACAGCCAAAGTGCCTGCTACCACGAGTGGAAGAAGCATGTAAGGATCCGCGACAGTAAGATCCGTAAACCAAAGAAATCCTCCTTCTCTCATGCTGTCCACAGGCAAATTTGCCATTTTTCTTAATCCGAAAAAACAACTCACGAAGATTGGAGCCTTTAAAAATGAATTATTTATATATTTAATTCGTTTTGTCCATGTTGTTCGTAATATAATTAATAATTAGTTTATTAAAATTTACAAATTCTTACCATTGCAAATGGGACAAGCATACTCTTGATTGGATTGATGTCTTTTTCTTTCATAAAGAGCATCATGTCATTCGCGTATTTCGCAGCTGGAATTAAATATTTTTACAACTTAGAATAATGCAAAATAATAAATTGTAAAATATTGTGAAATTATAAATTATACCCATGTATTGATTTCCACTTTGTCGAGCTTCTGTCATTTTCATCTGAATTGCTTGCATTTCTGGCATGGTATTCTGCATTTTTGCCATATTCCTCTGACTCTTTATGACAAGAGGGAAAACGAGGATCCGAATAACAACAGTTCCTAATAAAATCGAAAAACTGATGAAATAAAAACACTAGTAATTATAGTTATGAATATTAATTTATTTGATCTTGCCTATAACAATAGAAGTCCACCAAGGTAAACCACAGTTTGCATGAAGAAATTCCAAACAGTATTGAATGAGTCCTGGCGGTGTCCAATTACATAGGCCTTGACTTGCCAAACTTGGCTCTCCAGCCGCGTTTAAAATTACTTCGGCAATTTTCTCGACTGGTATTGTCGGAGGTTCAGGAATTGACATCGTTTCCACAATATCCAAATTTTCTAAACCTAAATTAAATAGATTGTAATTAAAGTCATTTTTATATTATTTTATATTTAAAAATATAAAGTAATTGAAATAAATGTTGAATATCTATCTTAAAATGTATATATTTAAAATTATCAATAATACCTTTAAGTGAAGTTGGATTCGCATTAACAATACTGAGGTCAACTTCTTGATGTGAAAGTGATCCCTGTGAAGTTTGAGTATAATGTTCAACTCCTTTTGGCCCAGGGTTAACCGAAGGTTTGCCTAAACTCCCTCCTTCATCCTCGAATACCGACGTCGTTTCGTGTCTTACAAAGAGAAGTTCATTTTTCTTAAAGTGCTTTAACACTGATGTCCGTCTATGTTCTCTTCTCATTAAATGATGAAGGTTCCGAGAACATTGCTATTTAAGAAAAAATATAATGTAATTAAAATAACAATTTAAGGTTGTTCAAACTTCATTCTTCATAAAACATGTATCAAACAAGTCTACAAGTTTTGTGTATTTATGTGATCCTTAGTTTAGTTAACTATATTATATTTATTTTTAATAGTAAGAAGAACTTAAATATGAATTAATAATTGAAATATATTGAAAGTTTACCTGTGATGGAAAAGGAAACAGAAGAAAATTTCTAGATGAGTTATTTCTAAGAAGTTTTGTAATTTGTTCCGACATTATCTTACTTGCTTGCATCTTTATAAATCTATTTATTAGAAATGACTATCGCATTATACTCGAGCAATTAATAATATGAATTCTCAGGCGAATTCATTAAAAATCATCGAGAATTTCATCGAGTCGACCGCTTTTGGAGCACATGGTGGATACGAGAGGGAACATTAGACGTTCGAATTCCCAATGCATGCAGTGCAATATGCAATCAATATTTATGCTTGCATTATCTCGATGAATTTATCGTTACTTTTATATAAGATAAATAAATTTTGAGCATAAGTTATATGATCTTATACATGATTGATACAAAATACAACTTCTCATCTAAAAACATTTATGATTACAAAAATGCTTGCTATGCTATGTATAAATGCCAAAATCACTTATATCCTTTATCTTTAATCCTTTTTATTAATTATTATCTTAATTTTAGATAGATGATAGATCAAATATTCTGAATTTATATTTTATATGAAAATGCATGCTATTTATTGCCTTTTATAATAATTTATGAACGTTCAATTAAAGAGGAAGACTAAATACTTATTAATATATAATATTTTTAAAGTTTATTCAAAAACTTTTACAAAAATATACTATTAAATAGAAAAAATTCATAAGCATTTCTTATTCAACTTAAATAAATATAATAATAATAGTTTTATGTGTATACTTGATTAGGTAAATTACGATTATGTATAAAAGTTTACGTACTTATATGAATATTTAAAATGGAATAAAATATTTTTGACTATTGTTGTTTCTAAGGTCATTTGTTCCCAATCCCAAATATGGAATAAATATAAAAAGAATCAATGATATAAAATGTTCGTTAAAATACATACCACGAAATCTAGAAATATGAATATTAATTGACAATTCCAAATAAAAAATCAACTTAAAAGCCCTTTATCGCTTTGTCATGATTGTAAAAGTTTTTTCTCTCCCTGTAATTGACTTCCCAACAAGGGTGTACTTTTGAATTTGGTCCATTTCTTTCTTCCTCAAAATCAACTTTTCTCCATCCACGTTGATTTCAATGGTTCTTTGGACCTTCGGTGTGATCTTTCGAACTTCTTTTACTTCTTTCTTTCCCCTTCCGTTTGTGAGTCCTTTGGCTTCTTTCTTGTCCCTTGAATTCAGATGAAGCGAGATGAAATGGCAAGAAACGCTCTTGTAAGGAACTGAAGCATCACACATTGGACACACCAAACAATTCTCACGCCCGGGAAAAACTTTAAATTAAATAATATATTATCATCATTCGCTTTATCAATGAATTATTTAAACGTATAATTTTTTGCCAAACAAAATGGATCAAAAGTAAAAAATATTTTTATTATTTTATTAATATTTTTTTATTTCATTACCTGACTTCTTATGCGAATTCTTAAAGTGCTCAAAAAGCCGTTCTGTGTCTTTGACAAGAGCGAAGCAGACATAACAACGGAGAAGCCCATGTCCAATGACACAGTTTGAGGCGTCGACTGGAGTGGTGCATTGAATTTCACAATATTGACATCTTGTCGCTTGTTTCCAAAACCAATCTTTGTCCTTGTACTTCCTATCATCGTTCAAAACCTCAGGACATCCCGGTTTCTCCACTGTTCTGGCCTTCTTCTGCTCAGACGTCAAGGATTCGGCCGAAGAGTAACGAACACGCTTATGAGGATTTTTCGGTGGCGTTGAGGACTTTTCTTTCGAACTTGTATTTGTCAAACACTGTTTCTTTTGTTTGCTCCTTTCCTTTTCACTTTCATATTCGGATCTCTCCGGTCTTTCGTCTCTTTCTTTGGAGATTGATTTTGGTGGTGTGTACGTGTTGATTTGATTGTTTTTGGTCATGTCGACTTTTAGTTGAGAAGTGAGAGCTTTGATTTTAAGGATGTCCTCGTTGGTCGTTTCTTTAATCTTAATCGTCTCATTAATTTCTTTAACTTTCGTCTTTTTTTGAACCTGAGGAAAGATTCTGTTTGAACGAGCTCCTCCACGTCTTCCACGATGGGTAGTATTTGGACCCCTTTTAGGTATTATAAGTTCAGGGAGTTCAACTAATGAGTAATCTCTTGCGGAAGAATCTTCATTCAAAACCGTTGTTTCACTATCATTCGCTGTTGATAATGAGGAAGAACGGCTACTGCTACGATTTGACTGACTTAATTTATTGTTCAAATAGACATTTAAGTTATTTTTAACATTGTCAGCTACATTGGTACTCTTTTCTGCAGCACCTGACTTGGGATTCACTGAAGTCTTGTTCTTAATAGCTATAAAAGTAAAATTAACAATTTAATATAGCAATTTAGAGCAATATTTTAACTTTATATTATAGTGACGTTGATTATTATAAATTACGTTTATAATAGGAGATCATGGGTTTCGTCGAAGCAATTTCGACATCCTTAACTATCTGAGTTATTTTGAATATTCCATCGAATCTAAGTTCCTGAAGAAAGGAACGGACGGAACTTCCTTCTTTATAGCTCTCAAGACCCGCGTAACCGGTGTAAAGAACTTGAAGAGCATTTCGAACTTCTTTAACTGTCCAGTCCTCTACACTCAAGATTCGAATCTTCATTGACCCCTGATCAAAATATTTGTTACATGTTAAAACATAATATTAACTTATTTATTATTAAAAGTGTATTGTTGAAATCTTAATCTATAGCGGTTTATTTTCCCATGATTAATAGTAGTAACTACCTGTTCTGAGAATATATTCCTTAGTAAAGGTGAATGGGCTTGAAGATAGGCAGCATGGGCTGTGACAATACCTCCTTTGTTACAATAAAATATTACGTCAGTCTGACTCTGAAATTGATCCTGTTGAAGGTCCGCAAGACTTTCCTCCAGTTTAAACGGACGACGCAAAGTGTGCTGAACTTGAGGCTCTAAAATAATTATATATTTTTGGAACTTGTAAAACATAAAAAATAAAATTGTCAAGATATCATTTAAATAGTATTAATAAAGAGTTTGGCAAACTAAATAAAATAAAATTTACTAACCGTCACTTTCAATAAGGAAATCTTCCTCCATAAGTGAAATGTAAATAGTGGATCCAATTTGTGAATAATTTCGCGTATAAAGTGTCTATAGATTAAGTTACGATCTTAAAAAACGAAAGCATATAATTTCAATTCAATTTAAGTAACCGACTCATAATGACATGTTCAATTAGCGAGACATTTAATGTAAAAAAACAATCAAAAGAGGAAACTAAAATGCTTATGTAATGATCTGAACCTTGTACTTTTCTCCTAACTCAGCTATTTCGAGTTTCCTTCTACTCAAGACCCTGCTTTTATCATACTTTTTAATCTTTATTGTCCCTCCTAGTCGATAGTCTGGCGTTGAGTTGATTGTAATTCGTTTTTAATTAGGCACGTTGACAAGAAAGGAATTAAAATGTAAAAATGAAATTGTCACAAGAGCTTCGACTCACATTAATAAACTACTGTGTTCAAGAAGGAGCAAATGTACAAGAAATTGAAACAGAATTCCCTCAAAAATGGGAAAAACACGGGAATCTCGTTTTGTTCCCGCAATCCTCATTTGCTTCAGAGTTTTGGAATAATTGCAAAGGTGAGATAATTTAATTACTACATTCAATTTATAAAATGCAATATTATAGTCTAAGAAATACTTAATCAACTCTTATTGATATTAGATTTAATCACTTTTAGACCAACTATGGAAGGATGTTTGTGGGATCTTAAAATGCGAGAAATTGGGAAAGAAATTGGGACCAACTAAAAATGATGATTTTCGTTCGCCTCATGTTCAACTCCTCTTCGGCTCTGATCCTTGGGCGCTCAAGAAAGAAAACAATATTTTGTAATCTTAATCCTTGTTTTATAATAAGTATTATCTACATTATCTACGCATTTGGCTTTATGTATTTATACATGTCCCCATTTATATATGTTAGGATCCGATCCCGAAAACGCTCAATGAGCATTTAAACGACCACAACTAGGTGAACACTAGTCAAAATTCCCAAATGCCAAAATCGTGTATTGGTAATGTACAATCAAGGCTTAATTATACTAAATACATTTGACCTTTGATTTTCCTAACCTAACATAAGATAATTGAA
Organism: Neelides sp. FZ-2019; assembly: GCA_009869795.1. Classification (NCBI taxonomy): domain Eukaryota; kingdom Metazoa; phylum Arthropoda; class Collembola; order Neelipleona; family Neelidae; genus Neelides; species Neelides sp. FZ-2019. The sequence goes on along the minus strand of VJMY01000526.1, from coordinate 6,644 downwards.
CATTATTGAACACGCCCATACAATATCTAACTTAATTGTTCATTACTTAAATGTGATTTCGGTGTCTGGGAATTTTGACTAGCTCTCACCTAGTTGTGGTCGTTTAAAACGCCCATAGAGCGTCGGATCGGATCCTGACATGTATATTCCAAGCCTTTTTATTCTTATATAACATGTACTGATTTTCCTTTTTTATCAATTTGTAGGTATACTTGGAACGTGACAAAATGTATGTTCAGTTCTGGGAATTTGACAGAGAAATTTAGAATATCGAAATGGAATTTAAGTGGGAAAACTGTCGTAGATCTCTTTGCGGGAATTGGCTACTTCACTTTATCATATCTAGTACACGCTAAGGTCTTGATCTCTTGAATGCTGATTTTCCTTATATTAAAAAAAACTAGAAATAAATATTATCAATTTATTATAAAATGTATGATAGACATACAATTTTATGGTATTTAATACTTAAACATGTGTATGCAATTATTAATTTATGTTTATAGGCTGAAAGGGTGATTGCCTGCGAATGGAATCCCAATGCTATTGAAGCTCTCGAAAGGAATTTGAATCTTAATAAAGTATCGAAAAAATGTTCAATAATTCCTGGTGACAACCAAGTAAGTATTTAAATTTTTATCATTAACTACTTTATGCTTAATTAATATACCTAATTAACTAGTGCATTGCATGCAAAACACTGACTTATTAGTATGTATTATAAATGAAAAGTTTAATGATCTTAATTCATCATATTCAATATTCCAGAACTGCCCAAAACACATTGGAGATCACATTAATCTTGGAATTTTGCCTACTTCAGAAGGAAGCTACGCTCTCGCTTGCTCAGTACTAAAACACACGGGGGGAATTCTTCATATTCATGAGTTAGTCAATTGCAAAAATCCTGTAGAACATAAGTTAATAACTGATTCAAAGTTTTTCAATGATTTTCAAAACCAATCTACCATTACCATTCCAAGCCAGTATATAGAATTTAGCCTAAAGATAATGGAGAAACTAAACTTAATTTTAAAAGAAACGTATGAAGGTAAATGGAATGTTAAAATGATTGACGCATTTCGAGTCAAGTCCTATGCCCCTCATATAGACCATGTTGTATTCGATATCAGTTGTTATCCTTCTCATTGTTATATTAATTAAACGATAATCTCTTTATTCTTTTTACAATTATTTCAAACTGAAATAATAAACAGTGAATAAACTAACTAAAATGAATTCAATGATGTATTTTAAAGAAAGTAATTTAATTGACTTGTTAGTGCAAATGCCCTGATGGTCTTTACGTCTTTGAAGTCCACCTGGTGAACTGACGCATTGCTTGGTACATCTCAAATTGGGTTTAGATGGTCTGTCCGTGATGTGATATTCATCCCATTTGGCTTTTTCCTCTCTGCTCAACTCTTTGAATCCAATTTTGTTCCTTCCAGTATCTCAAATGAATTTGGAAGCAGCACGGCATTTCTCTTTTATCTTTATCGCTTTCGCTTCTTGTAACGTTTGGATCAATAAGCATCTGACCATCTTGATTCACCTTTAAATTTAATGCATCACATTGAAGGAAGAAAGCAAGGACTATGAAGGATACACCGATAAAGAATCTCAAAGGGAACGTCATTATAAATATTTCTAAAGAACGATTTTTCCATTTTTTAGTTTTTCTTAGAAAAAAATTAAAATTTAATCATGTGTTTCTATAAACTATAATCTTTTTATTCTTTTTACAATTATTTCAAACTGAAATGATAAACATTTAATAAAATGACTTAAATATTGAATACAAACATGTATTTTAAAGAAGTTAGTAATTTAATTTTTGTGCACCAAATATATGTCTTTGAATTTCGTTCCTTGGCCTTGCATCGGTGTCGGTTGTATTGTTTTTATTGGTTTATTTGGAGCGTGGTTTGAGCGCTCCTGTGGACCACATGGCTCTTCCACTATAGGGATACTTTTTGTTCAACATGTAAAAGAGAATAACGCCAAATGAGTAAACGTCGCTTATGAATGGATTGTATTTTTCATGTGCGAGGACTTCAGGGGTCGAGTAAGAAAGCGACCCGCAAAATGTCTCGCTCAGAGGGTCATCAATTTCGAAAATGCGAGAGAATCCATAATCCCCAATTTTTATAATGTGATTTTGACTAATGAGGAGATTCTCACATTTGAAATCCCTGTGGGCGATTTTCATTGAGTGGAGATATCGAAGGCCTTTTTAATTAATTGTCATTATAATCGAAATTAAATTACATAATACAACAGTTTAAGTGGTTAGTTTAATTGAAAGTGGGAGTTTAAGAAGTTTTCAAAATTCAAAAATTTCATATTTTTGTTTGATCTTTGATGATTTGTGAGATCCAAGGTCTTGAATTCTCTTCGTGAATATAGCCATTTTTGAAGATGTATTGTAACAAGTCGCCGTTTTCAGCATATTGCATAAAAATGTAGAATTTATCATTCCTCTCGTACATACTGTGGATCATGATGACGTTGGGATGTTTGAGCAAGCTCAATATATAAATTTCTCTCACAAATGACTTTTTAAAGAACGCTTCTTGCCCTTCGGGTAATTTCTTAAGAACCATTTTGCAAGCAAGTTGAGTAATTGTCTTTCTTCGATTTTTGGAATCAACTACCCAATGTTCAGCAAAGAGAACCTGATATAGCATTTGAATATTTTTTATTCCAAAAATTTTAATTTTCATAATTTTATATCTTCTCGAGCATAGCATTTAATGACCTCACTTTTTTAAAAGATTTATAATTATATGTGTTTAATGAATAAAAGGGTTACAAAGGCTTTTTAGTCTTGTCATGCCTTGCCAAATTGTCCTTCGCCCAAACAACGTCCAAATGTAAATCCTCGTCTATCCATCAAAACCCCTTCTGGGGAATTGCGTTTCACTTCGGCAGTACATTGTCTGGAATGATTGACTTTCTTAATCGTTTCACCTTTACGTGATTTCAAAATTACCCAAAATAGTTTTAGTAAATTAATTATGCATACATAATGACTATAACCGTACAATTTTGCACATATAATTCTGCACATAAGATAACAATATAGATGGTAAATGAGCGAGAATGACTTACTCTTTTGAAGAGGCATATATGAAAGAAAGATTACATATTATATTTGATAAATATTAATTGTGTTAGTCCATTTTAGTTAAATAAATTACGCACTTAAAATTTTTGAATTAATTATAATTAGGCCGAGTTAATTAAATCACTTAAAATTTTGAAAAACCCAATTTTTATTTTTTATTTGTAATTTTTTAAGTAAAGAAAATTTAAAACTAAAAAATCAATCAATACTTTCAACACAATATTTTCCTTTGTTTCCCAAACTCGACTATGAGGAAATTGAACATTTTTTGTATATTTTGAACTTGATGGTTGATGGCCTAAGATCACAAGATGAGTCGAATTGTCAAAATTTAGTGCTGAGGTATAGTGAGTACGTCGTTGGTTCCGCTTGGAAGGGCAACAATGTCAGGAAATGGAGCTTCTGTGACGATCATGAAACCGCCTTCTAAAGCTTCCATAGTCGAAGACTCTTCACCTATTCCCAATTCATCGTTGTTTGAAGTCGAAGTTGTCACTTCTAATGCCCTGTGAATATAGCGTAAAAATTTTCATTCATGAAAAATAAATTTAAGATTCAAATTATAATAATTACAATAGGAAATTAAAGTATGTAATAAAAGTGAACGTACAAGTGATTCTTAACAGTAGCACAAAATGAAAGAAGTTTACTCAAAGTGCATCCCTGATGACAACACTGCTGCGTGAGCGTCGTTGCATGGCGGGATGTTCGACGCACTGTTCTTTCTCTCGAGCTGTTGCTCCTCTCAGTCGTCCGATTATTAGGATGATGGTCAGGAGAATAAAACCCATGTCTTCGGCAAGCTGCCGAGATGAGGTCGTAGATTTTGGAGCCGCAGACATGGAAGCTCCGCTCTTCTTCCCTACTCCAAAACATAGGGAAAAGGAAGAACAAATAGAGTGTCAAGTATGATGAGAACATGTGGGAAGAAAAGAAATGATTTTATTTCATACTGTTGATTGAGTATATTTTTAATTGATATTGAACATATTGAAAGGAATTACCAGGAAGAACCCTCATAACCTATTCATTTGCTGGTAATTAAAAAATTCTATGAACCATTAAATTATTTTTATGATCATTTTCACATTGCTCATATACATCCAAGGACATTTGGTGTTTTCCGCACATTGAATTCATACATTTTTATTTTCATTGGATTTACAACTATCACAAGCGCCGTAATTAAAGTAACATGTTACAATGCAAATACCATGCTATTATTGAGTGGGACATTTTCAATTTAATATTTTATAATTAGGTATGTCTGGCACTTTGTAAATGACTATAAATAGAAATTTACCCATTTTCTTTTATATGATATGTCTGTCTGGAATGTTTACTATATACATCTAATACTAAAGCTTTAATTAGTGAAATGAAAATAAAAGCTTTTCAATCCGAAAAACTGTCAAGTTGAATAATTCAACTTTATTTATAAACTAGCCAAATTGAAGGATAAATCGACATTTTGAATTAAGTACGTTTATCACATTTAAAAATACACTTGCTTTCATAATCAATGTTTTTGATAATTTATGGAGAGTAAAATGTTTCTTCATCATCATCCATGACGCTTTCAGATACTTCTTGGCTCATTTTCAAAGGCAAAGTTACGACTGATGATATCACAGACGCTTTACCGGATTTGAGCTTTGGAGCTGCTGCCACTTCACTGTTAATTACAGTTGGAACTGCTGTCTTTATTGTAGTAGTCAGTTCTGCCCTTGGAGATTTCTTCGAACAGAAGGCAACGATGGGCAAAAGGACGAGAAGAATGAGAATCACAAGGGCGACTATTAAATTCTCTATTAAGATCCCCAAATAGAACTTTTCAACCAATTTCTCCAACTTCTTTTTACAACCCTAAAAAATTTAAATTAAATTAAGTATTTAATGGTTTTTAATTTCATATCCCATCAATGATAACTTTCCATTTGAGTTATTGTATAAGATTCAACATAATCTAAAATAGAAATTAATCTTTATATAATATATAAATTAAATTTTGATATTAAATGAAAGATAAAAGTTTACTTAATGGAATTACATTTTTATGCACAACAGCATGAGCTGCGTCATCATCTTCATTTAGTATTCCCATATCACATTCTGAGGTTTGATTCCCTTGTTCAATACAACAAGTGTTAAAAGGAATTGAATCATTTGTGGCATTATTTCGTTTCATTAATGTATAATCCCGGAAACCAAATATTCCACAACATTTATGCTAAAATTAAAATTCTATATTATATTTATTAAAAGTTCAAGTTCAATTGTCCCAAAAATTGAAGATATAAAGATATTTAATTAAATTAAAACTTTATTAAAACTACCTTTTTCTGAAAATCAGCAAATTTTTTCATCAAGATTATCTTTGTCATAAGTGCTTTATAGTAAACTTGAACATTTCCATAAGAGTTCTCTTGATATTCGTTAGACCCTTGAAAGCACACTGCTGCGATGAAAATAGCCAGAAACGCCGTAAAGAGCAAAGAGAGCAAAAAGTAATCCTAATTCCATATAAAAGTTTACTCGAATTAACACAATTTGTTCGTAAAATTAAATAAATTAATAAAAATATGATAATATTTTGCATATTGAAATAGACAATTACAAAGCTGAATACGATGAAATTCCTAAAACCAAAGATGTAATGAGAAGCGATAAGACATGCGACGAAGAGGAGAGCTTGGAAAACATTTTGCAGGATGCTCAATGAATTGATCGGATGATAGCGTAATTCTCCATCGTAGTTATCATCTCCGTGTCGATCACCGTTGATGATAAGCAAGGCAATAAAACCTGAGATGGCGTAAATCTAGGTAAAGGAAATACGAAAAACCTTTGTTCGCGATTTTAAAGATTTTCAAGATAGAATTAAAAAGGGATCTTACAGCCAAGAAGAGGACGACGACAAATGTGATCCAATCCAAAGGTCCCAAGCTTTTCCTTTCATGTTGACACCATCCTGGACATCCCATTATTTATACTCAAAATATATTACTTACAATAATCATTAAAAACTAGCGCAATGAAATAGAAAATTAAGTTATGAATTATTTTCTAGTTAGTGATAAATTAAGTAAATTCTCTTTAGTAGCGAATTCAAAGCGGAAAAATCTAATTTTTATTAATTTCAACGAATATAAAATACAAATCAACTACAGTTGAAACGAGATGATTAAACTACTTTAACAAAAAAAATTACGTTACAATGATTTAGAATTATAAACAAACCAAAATACCAATGGTAGCTATAATAGATGTAAAGTTCATAATTTTTGAAATACGCTAATATTGAACGATTTTTAATGACAAATGGCAATTCCAACTAAACATTACATTTTACACACACGACACACGTAGGTATTTTAATAATGTTTGAATTGTACTATATGAATCTACACATAGGATTGACAATTACATTTTGGTATATTCCACTACATGACTCACATTTTCTATTTCTTAATGACAATTAACTAATTACACTACTTAAGTTTAAAATTTGATC
>VJMY01000525.1:0-52134 GCA_009869795.1 Neelides sp. FZ-2019 | reverse complement strand
AAATAAGGATTTCAATTTGTATTTTTTACCCAATTGTTCTTCCTTGAACTTTTAAATGTTAGTTAACATTTACCTTTGTTAACTCGTGAGCAAAACAATAATTATTTTTACTTTACTCTTTATAAAAACAACATATGAGGTCTAATGTATTTTAATGATTTGATTTTGTATGTAACAACCAAACAGAAGTGCAACATGTACTTATTATATGTAACAGAAATAAAGTTACAAAGGAGACATTCAGCAATAATTCGAAATTTTTCATTTTCATTTGTAGAATTGAATATATAATACATATTTATTATTATTGTAGTAATTTATTTTAGTTTAGTATAACAAATGACATATGTAAATGACTTTACTCTACTATATATTATTTAAAGACATTTATATAAATAATATATTTTAACTGCTAATCTAATATTATATTGAGACACAAACTAAATTATTTTTATTCATATTCATTTATATTCATTTTCTTGCTTTATCTATATAAGTCAAAACTTCAAAACAAAATTCTTTATAATAAATCTCAACTATATAATTTTATTTGGTAATTCTGAAGCATTATAATCATTGTAAAATCTTTGAAAAACTTATGAATTACAAGTTTAAACTCATATTTCTGTTAGTAATACTTTCACATTGTATGTATATTTGAAATTTCAAAGTCAAATGAATATGAGAATCAAGCTGAATACCTAAATCAAAATAAATATATCCACAATCATTAACTTTAAAGTTCACATCTTGTGAACTTTTATGAAATTGAACATTTAAATAAAAAGCACAAGTTTAAATCTAAGTCATATAGCAGACGCTTAAAGGGAAATAAAGGTTTTCTAGGATTTGTAAAATGTGAATATTTAAAAAGTGATTTTAGGGAATGTGAAGTTTTGGAATAAAAACGTTCGGGGTCAATAAGTCGGGAGAGAAATCAATTGAGAGGATCTGCCCTTTCTTTGAAAGCTCGAAATCGTTTCTGGTTTTCCGCCTTTTGACTCTTTTGTCCATGAATGATAGGGAACAGCCGCCGCGATTTCTCTATTCAATCTCAACCAACCCGACGAGCCAGATGTATGGCAATAATGATATCTCTAATATATTACATAGCCTTTGGACTACGTAAGTCAAACAAGTGAGCAGTTGGTTGGAATCACTTATAAATTATAAATATGAGAGAAAGTCCTAGTGAAACTCAATTTACTCGATTGAAAAACGCTGAGATACGCATTATTATTACTGCATGTTATGAACTGAAAGGAATTTCTCACTCCCAATGCTCATTTTCCAGTTAGCAAACGGAGGTTGAGAAAAGGGTGAAATCATCACATTGACCGACTTGGAGAGGAAAAATCGAGCTCTAATTGTACCTATTTAAACTATAATGTTGACTTATATTAATTGCGTGGTTATTCACTACTTTGCAGCACACATAAAATATTAATTATCGTATTAATTATCGCAAATATTTTCCTTCTTTTTTGTATTTACATATACAGTAATTAAAATTGTGCTCCAAGCACACACACGCTTCCATGTATTATTTTATTGGGCAGTATTTATAATGTTAATTATGTTTATACATTATTATTTGCAAGTAATTAAATTAAGATATTGTTTACTTTATAACACGATTTAACATATAGCCAGACGAGCACCTTGAACGCCAATTAAAGCTTATTTATCTACACTTACAATTCGCTACTCACTCACAGAAGAAATCATAAATACTATTTAGATAATGAATGAATATGTAAAAGTACTTTTGTAAAATAACTTTTCCACTTATTGAAATTAGTGTGTTTACATGAAAAGATTGATGGGTTTGGAAGAAGCTTTGACTATTTAATACCGAGTGATTTGACTAATATTCTTAACAAATATTCATTCACATTTCTAAAAGTGAAAGATCACACCCGTGAAGTTTAACTTCTCGTCACTTTATTTTACGCTGAACTTTTTATTGAGAAGCTTCTTCCTTCTTCTCCCCACTTAATCCTTCTTCTTGAAGAGAATTACCTCGAATTTGAAAACTTGTCGTATTTAGCATAATAGTTTCTTCATCCTAATCAAAACTTTCAGAGGCGATGAACGTGACACGATTTGGACAGCTTTTATCATTATAATTTGATGCAAGTTTGGACGACTTTCTCACCCGTCCGCCTTCTCATATCCACTTATAAGAGTTTGGATAATGAGTCGAATGGCAATCTTGTAAATGGTCTCGATGTTGTCTGTAAACCGATCGCCCAGAGTTTCCTTCACCGCCTCAAGAAACGGCTTCTCGATTTTCTGAACAAACCAAAAGAAAAGATATTATATTAATGAGTCACGCAAACATATATTCCCTTATAAGAACTAAAGCGCTATTTAAATGTCCAAACTTTCAGACACCACTAGAGCTAAAGTGTTCTTGGGAAGCGATGAACCCTTTTGAATACTTTAGCTTTACTCATCAGAGTCCATATAGTGTTGGTTAATTTACCCCAATTCTCAAGTTCTGATTCAAGTGAATCTGATTGAATTGTCAATTAAACTTATTAAAGTAACATTTTCGTTTGAACTCGTGAACTTTTCGTTTAAAAGTTTCTATAATCTTTTCAATTATCACTTGTCTATGTATAATTCTTATATCCACATCAATTGCTTATTTCAGGAAACATTAAATGCGTTACTTGTACTTTTACTACTTTTAGTCATCTCTGATGAGAGAAAATTGCAGAAGTTTAGGTTTGACCTTAAATATTCTTCCTAAAGATAAATTTGAATTAAAATAGGAATAACGTAAAACATAGCTGGTCTATTTAGACGAATAATAATGATTTTGCTGCTCATACAGACAAAGTGTTTACAAACGTGCATGGGACAAATTAAATAAATAGATTCCCTAGCTCTCATTTAATTTCGTGACATTTTGACCTTTCATTTGAGTGTTAGGAGTATTCTGGCTCTTGTCCAGACAAGTCCCTCGCCCATTAATCCCACTGGCTAATCAAAAAGAGAGTTAAAAGTATAATAAACGACATCGCGAGAATAGAGATCGCCAAAATGTAGAAAGGGGAGTAAAAGGCCAAACCATTTGAAGATAATTGGCATGTTTTAAAACCACACTGGAAATTGTTCATGTGGACTGGAATTCTTGAAATAAATGAACTTTAAATGTCCCTTATTTACGAATTCTAACTGCTTATGTGCAAACAATATAATTTATAGCTTTCAATTACAGTATTTATAGTTACTTTATTCATATTTATTCGTCCCGACTAGTTTGACTACTTAACGGACAAGTCAGATTTTGTACCAAAGATTTTAAGAAGGCAACTCAATTAAATCTAATGACAAGGTCATTAATTTTCTCTTGAATGAGGAAGTCGAACGATAACAGGGGCGGATCCAGGAATTACCAATAAGCGGTGTTTTAGTGTTTATTTCAATAATATATAGTATAAATTTTTGAAAAAAAAACTTTTAGAACATTATTCCAAAAAATTCGACCGGAGGTATCGAGAAATACTGTTTAGAGTATTTGTTAAAATAATTAATTTTAAGATCGTAGGTCTATATTTTTTAGAATAATCATGAAAATAATCGCTGGACCATTGGTTCAAATTTTTTTTAAGTATATCTTGTAATCTCTGGAGTTCAGGACTAGAGCTAGAAGTCCCAAGAAAAATTTCAAAGGATTATAGCTAAACTAATCATGGGATTGGATTTCGCCAATCTAATTTTGAGAATTATAGTTCAAATTTTCAATTGACAGGATGTTTTTAGAATACTAGCCTAAATATTTACGGGACCGAAGGTCCTGAAAAAACTTTTAAGAATATTAGCCTATATATTTACATTACCAAATGTCACAAGAAAAATTTTCAGAATATCAGCCTAAATGGTTAAAAGATCGAAGATTCTAAAAAAAATTTCAGAATATTGACCTAAATAGTTAAGGACTGAAGGTCCCATTTTTCAAAAAATTTTACTACATTGTTTTCAAAGCCAATGGGGGGGACTTGAACCCCTGTAGCCTCCCCTCCTTGGATCTGCCACTGAATGATAATTATTCAAAGATTTTTGGAGAGTGGATTGAACGGTCGAATGGCCCGGCCGTTCTGTGGATGATCAAAGGGGGAATATGGTGGGAAATTGAGTGAATAATTTACAAGTCACACATGCATGGAGAGTCATAAAAAGGAAAGTCCTCCGAACAACCTCTTTCATTTAAACTCACAGGGGAAGAGACAATAGAAGAAAAGTGGGGGAAAGTGAGTCATTCTATTCGGAAGAGTCCGGGATAACCAACGAGGACCAGGTCGATAGATTTTTATCGAGCGGTGAAAACTCGAGCTTTCACTTCCTCTTCATTCATTCACCTGCTTATTTACTAGATAATCTAAATTGAAATGACTTCGTATTACGCATTAAAACTTCTAAAAACTGGAATTTTAGAACATTTCTATGTATTTACCTATATATCTTTGTATTGATTTAAAATTAATCAAAATGGCTAAGATGTAATATTTCTTAATTAAGTATATTTATTGTCATTCTAATATTCTTTTAGAATTAATTTACTATTTACAACTACTATTTATATGTATACTTACTTTTGTACTTATTTATTATTTTTCCTTAAATTTAAAGTTTTTTAAAATTCTCTAAATTTTTATTATGCATACTACTATACTTATGGGATTGTGTGCATTCCAGTCGCGTGTAATGGCACTATTTTATTTAAATTATTTATATTGAATGTAATAAAATAGAGATGATGTAAGAAATTTAATTTAGTTTGAATATAATATTTCTTTTATGATAAAAATAGTATACTTTACATTATATTAGTTATGATTTAGACATTTATGGCAATCATTGTCATTTTAAAAGGGCAAAACTAACGATAAGATCGAGAGTTACACAGATACAGATAAATAGAAGTTATATTCTATTACATACAATAAATAGTCATAATTTCGCCTTGATATATTAATCAAGATTATCATTAGAGACAAATAGATAGCTCAACTAAATGTACTTATTTGAATGGTTACAATCGATTCGCATCCTATAAAACCTATAAACTATATTGTATAATATCCTTATGAAGCATAAAGTCTTTGAATTTCACTTTATGAAGGCAGTTTTGAAAAGGGAGATTCTCGGAGTTCGACGAACGAGGTACAATAAATGGAGACAACTAATATCAGGAATATCCTTTATTGCTCCATGTCTCATTGGATTTTCTCCTGAGGGGAAGTTCCTCAAATGCTTCGTTATCCAAAATTCGAGATTTTGAGTTGAAGAAATTGAGAATTTTCTTCACAAAGCACCAGGGTCCATAAAACATTTCCTTGAGACGCCAGAAAGTCCCAAGGACTCTGAATGAGCCACAATGTATTATATGGCCATTTGAGATCTTAATGGTCTTGGTTCTCCCCTCATATAAATAAGCATTATAGTCAAATGTTCTTTGCTAAGGAAAGTCTCTTCAGCAAAACCTGAATCCATTGTCATTCTTCTGTCAACAACTTTTCTTGGTCCGAAAAGGGATGTTCAAAGAGAGAGAGAGAGGGGGGGAAGAGTATTTCAAATTCTGCGTGTACGTTAAAAGTCTCTTTGCAGGCGGTGAGTTGTGGAGCCCTAGAGGGAATAAGACCCTGGGGAGATCAACCTGACCACTATCATCTCACTCACTTGCAATTGTTGAAGAGCATTATCGGGTGGAAGTGGTCAAGAGAAAGTGCAATTCATTCCAATGGGCCAGAACTCTCCCCGTTAAACCCACCTCTCGCACCAATTCCTATTGAATTAAATCTCTCGAGGAATGGTAGAATGAATCTATTCAATTCCTCCTTCCTTTTTGCACGAAATCACTCATTTGAGGATCAATTGAATCTGCTTCACTTCTTACCCTTCCGCAATTCAATTACTATCATATTCAAATCTAAAGGATTCTAAATTTTGAACAGTCGGATCAAGTCAATAAAATCTACTTTGAACTTTGATTCTCTCTATTATAGTCTATTTCTCACTCTATAAAACTTTCAAACCATATAAATCTAGAATTGTGGAATTATATTGTTTATTACAATTTCTCTCCAATATTTCCAACTAAATAAAGCATATACTTTGAGTAGATAATTTACTTGTGCTTATGTAGTATACACTATTTTCACGTCAACAATTAAAATTTAAATACATTTGTAATAGAGCTACTTGCAATGGAATGCACACTAACAATAAAATTCGTCTGTGTAGCAATTTTGAAAGAAAAGCAAAGCTGACTGAGCGAGCAGTTCAATATATAACTTGTTCACGTATTAGGGCTCACGAAATTTTATTGATTAAATGATTAATCATCTGTTTCATCTTGGAAGGCTTAGAAGCAGAGGCGGACTCACATGACACATCGTGTTTGATGTCTCTGACTTCCAAAGAATGAAAAGGAGAATTTATCTAGAATTATTGTTTGCCACAAAAAATTAATTTACTTCGTTGAATCTCGTGTTCATTCTCATTGTTCGTTATATTCATCAATAACACCTGTTTAATACAGAGAAGATGGGTGATAATTGCAATACGATCATCTTTAATATACCTTGTTACTACCTAACATGTTTTACATCATTATCTATCACAATTTAATTTTAGATTTTTTTTTAGATTTTTTGTTATTTGGAAGATTAAAAGAAGCCATGTTGAAAATGCTTGATCAACAAAAATATTTGGCATTAAAATGAAAAAATTGGAGAAGGAAAAGTGGAAATTGCACGATCAAAGATGCCAATTCTTGAGGGAGGCCTCCTGCTGTGATGTGATTTAATGGGAAAAGCCACCAACGTCAATGACGCTATATATAATCTCATACTTGTACATAAGTTCGGAGCAGGTTCAGGTTTTTTTATTTTGAATGGAGTGTTTGGGTATAAAAAGCCATACATAATATAAAGGATCAAAGATTCTCTTGATCATTTACTACACTTGGAGATCGACGAGGTCGTGGAAATACACGACGCGGGATATAAACATATTTGGCAATAGTCGAAAGACACTTTCACTTCAAGAGTCTGTGAGCTAAAAAAGCAATTTAATAAAAAATCTCAAAAAGTTTTTTTTACCCAAAAGAAATCTTTACTGAAACCGGGAATGCGACGATGAGAAGCACCCGTCTGCTCGACGAATTGGACGAAAGCATCTGGATTGTCAAGGGACCGAATGGCGTTGTCTAATGTGGACATGACCATGGAGGCGTGCTCAGCGAGCTCCAAGCTCTCCTCTTGCTGCTCTTTAGTTCTCAGACTCGAAAACTTTTCAAAGAGATCCAGTAGCTCGGAATATTCCTCAAAGAGTCTGAAATTGAAAGGGAAATTAATGAAACTCAATATGTTGCGTAGGGTTAATCTCTTTCTAAGCCTTTTTCATTCCAATGTTCACCTCAAAACGTATAATTTTTCTCCATTTCCTCCACTTTTCCGGCTCCCTTCATCTTTATATGCATCTCGCATGTTTATGTCTACATTCGAGATCCTTTATGTCTTTTAGAATATGGTATGAAGCCCAAGAGACATTTTTTAAATCCATTGTCAAATGCATAACATTGAAAGTAAAAGCCGAGTCAACGATAATTGAATTGTGAAATGTGAATTATTGTAAATTATTTCAAAGCTACATAAAGGGCATCAATACAATTTTAATATTAAATAAGGCATTATGAAAAATGTAATAGTTTAACTTTATAAATTGACCTCAATTGATATTAATTGTATTAAACAAACAAAAGGAATATTAAGACAGAATGAAGAAAAACGGCTATATTTTAATTCACCGTATAAAATAACTTATTTCCGGTACATATGTATTCTAAAGGGTCATCCCACGAAGTAAGGGAAACAAAAACTCGGGGGTCAACTCTCAATGAACTAAAAATAGAAAATCTTTAATGTTATAGGTATATGATTTCACTTTTCCTCTATGCAATTAAAATACGCCTGCCGAAAAATCCAAATTAAATGTCTAAAATGTGCTATTTGAGGCGCTTTATCTAATAAACATTTAATTTAGATTTTTCGGCAGGCGAATTTTAATTGCATAGAGGAAAAGTGAAATTCGTAATTAAACTTTAAATTTTGACATACATTTATTAACAAATCTAAAATATTTTATAGCACGTTTTTTTATTCTGAAAGATCATAAGTTATTTTTGACCGGAGTTAATAGTTATTGGGTAAATAAGTTTTATTGTTGGTGAACTAGTTATTTTATACCGTATCTATTAGGTAAATTAGTTTGAATGTGGTAAATAAGGTAAGCTTATATCAGAAATAAGTGAATATTTTTTACTTTCATTAAATGGAAGCCAAAAACAATTGGGAAAATATAATATCCAATTTTGTACCATGTATTATTTGGTCAAACCAACAATAAGTAGAGCTAGTGAACTTCTTTCTCTGCCATTCGCTCATGACCTCAAAATATTTCTCTCACTACATGGTCTATGCCTTACATAATTCATAAACTAACCCCGGAATGGATTGAATTTTGGGATGAAAGCCGCATTTGAGTCCAGAAGAGACTTGCGTGTAAATAATAGAGGAATATGATGATGGGACCTTTGATATCCCTCCCATTCCCGTCTGATGCATTTTCTTCATCGAGGGAAAACTGAAATAAGTTCATTTGGAATTGAATGCGAACGTGGAGACCATTAGCAAATTTGATCAACAGATTCCTTCTGCTCCCTTACTTGGCAATTTCAACAGAAAGAACAAGAGACGGCTATTGATTAAAATTGCAAATTATGGTGTTCAAATCTGGTCTGGGAACTAATTCAGGGAATTCCCCAAGAGAATTCCCTCAACTTCCTTAAAAGATGCCTAATGCGGAGTAATAATGCTAATATAATTTAGCTTTATAGGAAATCAGATCGGACATCCTGACTCCCTCATCAATTACGACCTCTCAGGGTGAGAGAAAGTGAGGAATATGAAAAAGGTACGGTATATCTATCATTTTATGTATTATACAATGAGAGGGCCAGAGAAATCAATATTCTGTTTCCCCTCCTTTCCTCTCTCTTTCTCACAACAAGTCTACCAGTTGGAGCCTCAGGATTAGATACTTCCGTTTTGCTCAAGACCAAGAACTTTCGACCAGAAGACCCCGCTATAGCTCTAGACGCTCTTTAATGGTTAGAGTTCATATTCAGGAAATTATCTTTGGTTGGGCATAAAACAATTTTATTGCTTTCTTATTTTCTGAATAAACAACAAAGTTTCATTGTAGTCTTTTGGCTTAGATAAATAATATGAAAACTGTTTTGCAGTAATTTTAATTTAATGGTTCTTGTTCCATTCTATTTCTCAACAGACGAACGAGATGTCAATTTTTATCATTTGTTCATTTGCAAATAATATTTGAAACCTGATGCTACGTTGCTGTTTTTACTATCGTATTGAGTATTTTTTTAAGATTTGTATTCATTATGTCATGTCCTAGAGTCAAGTTGAGATATGACTCCATGACATGGATGAATAATTATATGAATGCGTAAACTCCCTACATTTACATAAAGAATTATATACAACTGGTCAACTTTTAAGTTATCTCTTTTTTATGCAAATGTACATAAATAAGACGTGTCAGTCAAAATAAACTAAAAAGTAAATATTATGAACCAACATGAAAAATCCACATGCTTCACAAAAATACAATTAAAGATTGAGTTATATAAACAATTTTTGACACTATAATAATTTTCTTTTGTGCTCGCTCTCGAGTGTATAATATTAACATACACACCAAAAAAAACTTTAGTTGTGCTTCAGTCGAACAATGAAAATGATGAATGGAAAATTAGGAACTCTTTTCGTTTTTATATATTAAGCTCATAAATTTCTCAATCTAGTAATACATTTAAAGACTTTCGTGATATTCTCTCATGATTCCATTTATTAAACGGATTTAATAAATAATAAATAAAGAAAATTGCCTATCTTAATAATATCTTTATGCAATTCATTGGGTACTTTGGTCTTGTGATGCTCTCCATAAAACCATTTATAACTTAAATGAAAACGCGATTGTGATTACTCTGCTGGGTAGAAAGAACGGATCTTCTCCAATATAAAAACTTAAAATGGAGTAGCGGAAAAGAAAATGAAGGGAGTTTTCTCCAGAGCCTTAAAACCCTTTTTCCCATATCCTGGAGAATCAAATATTTATGTCTCCTGGTTTAGGCGTTTAATGGCCTATCTGCTCCGGCGAAATGAGACTACTTAAGGAATTACCTAAGAAGGAAAAATAATGGATTCTCACTCTAATGACATTTAAGCGAAATCTCCATTTCAGAGAGTCGTTCCAATAAACACTTGAAGGAATCTCCTCCACTATTTCGAGAACTTTATCTTCGTTAAAAGGGGCAAAGTTGGAAGGAATCAGGTATGTATTCGAAGAAGAATCTATGACTACATGAGTCTAGTCTATACCTATTCGATATATATGTATGGGAATAATATATGTCCAGGTCTCCCGGTGGTTGTCCTGTGTCTTGTGTCACGAGACTCGAGACTCGAGAAACTGGTAAACATTCATTTTTACGCCACTTTGCAAGTTAAATAGTGGGAGAAGAATTGGGAGACTTATTTTCCCTTTTAACTTCTTCCGTCCATAGTTTTGGAAGAAAGGCGAGTTTGTCGGAGGAGCGGGACGACCCGCGTCCTCTTCAAGGAACCCTTTCACATTAAAGTGAATGAGACCCCGAGGCTCAAAGCTTGATGCAATAATAATAATGTTCCTGGCGGACTTCGATCTTTCTCTCTGCTTCCTCCGTGAGAGTGCCGAGGAAGATTAAACTTACCTACCTCTCAAACTCTGGCAAAACTTTATTTTTTCAACTCCATTCAAAGGTTGAAGTTTGAAGGAAATCTTGACAAGAAACCTATTCACTCTTGCTTTTTTGCATTAATTTGATGAATATTAGGATAATGTGGAAATATCGATTTAAGTAAACTGGACTGGTAAACATACATCTTTACTTTTACAATTTTTATTTGTCTCATTAACGTCAAATAATTTTATTTTTAAATACTTTTTTATTTAAATTATTTATAATAAAATTTCATCAATCACAAGCAAAAATAAACAAATTCAAAAATTAATTAAAATTTTAAAGATATTCAAAAATAAAATTAAAGATAACTCCAAGAGGAAGAAAAAAGGAAGAGAGTTGATAAAAGGATTGGAGGAACATTTAAAATAAGTCATCGTGGAGTAAAATTCATAGACTTTCATTTTAGGCCTTCAAGTTAAAACGTCTGGTAGGGAGCATTTTGAATTTATTTACATTATCGAAATTGCAAATCTCGAAAGAAGTCGTCGTCGTGAAAGAGTAATATCCCGTCTCAGCCCCCATGTGTCAGAGCTGGTAAGAGTAATTGTAAGGGAGTAGAAAATAGCTCTGCGGGGACAAATGGAAAAGTGATAAAATTAGTGAGAAGTAAATCATCCCCTTTTCATTCCCAAAGCTTCATTTCCTCTTGATTTGTGAGTGTGTGATTAGCTTGATTTACCTCCGGATTGAAAGGAGTGCGAAAGAAACAAAGTGGAGTGAAACCGGATGACAGTAAATATTTATTTTATTGATTTCCTCCAAACCTTTCGCTCGATATTAAATCTTGGATCGGCGAGCTGGCGAGAGGATAAGCATATCCACGTCGCGGAGTCTCATTTTATTTAATTACAAGAGTAGCTGGGCGGGGCAGGAGCTCCTGCTCCCTTGCCTGCAGAAAAATTCTTCCGAGTGGAGTCAAGGTAGGAAAGGTGGAGAAAGAGGCTATTAAGAAGGAGGAAAATGGTTTGCCAAAAAGCGTTAAGTCCGCCATTTTCAGATGCGCCACTCTCCTTCCTTTTCCTTGTAATATGAGCCTTCTCGGGAGCCCAATAAATTGGAGATTACAAAATGCTTTCACTACTCTTTTCTCTTTCGATAATGGGCTCAGATGGCTAAGAAAAAACCTTTATCCATATCATTGCCACTTACTTACTCAAATAATAGCATTAGGGCTGGTCTATGCATGTAGTAGGTCAAGTCATCGCTCATCGCATTTGCAAAAATTAATACAACTAATACGCCACAGCAAATGTATATAATATGGAAGGAAAATATAAGTAATAATCTTTTCAGTTGCGTGTATTGTTATTTGCAGGGATTTATAGCGAAAAGTTATTTATTACTAAATAGTAAAGGATAAGTCGAATGCTTATTACTCCTGTCCAAATAGGAATTTTGATGGCTTCATTATTAATTTTAGTGAAGCCCAGCGGGGGTGATGAAACCTCAGCAGCCAATTCATAACTCCACCTTAGGGTGTCGAAAATGAGTTGAATTGAGAAGGATTCCGTAGAAGTCGAGTTATCACAACCTCCTCATTTCCCCTCTGATGAATTTGAGGATATTTATTTACATTTCCCTTCTAAATGGAGGGATTTGAAATGTTCCGAGGACGATAAGCATCTCATTCCATATGAAAATTAATGAGCCAACTGGCCAATTTAATACCAGTATAATGATGGCAAATATTGCTTCATCCGTCTGCACATTCAGTATTTTGAGGTTCGAAACCAGAAGTTCTGGTGAGCCTCGACATGTGCGAGGAGGAATACTTTCATTTTTATTTGCGGCTCTTTCAATTCGACCAAGGCTGGCATTATACAAGGAGGATCCCCAATAAAACTTTAGTATTAAACTTTTTACATTGCCTCAAATTTATTTAAAACAATTATCCTTACTTTCAATTTCCAGAACGGAATTTGCCACTTAATATCAAAGCCTCTTGGGTTTAAGCTTGAACTACTTACAAATAGTTTGATTAGAAACTATGGATGAAACTTTGGTTCTTCACTCTCAAACTTTCTCATCTCTCATGATGTTTCCTTCCCCTACCTTTCCGTGTCATTCGGGATCGGGAATCATTAAAGGAGCTTTCATGCCCCGAGAGCACACAAAGGATCTTGGGCGAATAACTGAAAGCATGTGAATTATAGGTGTGAGAAAGCAAAGAAAAGATTGGAAGGTCAACGGTGCATAAACTGGCACAAATTGTTATTGTGTGCATCTCTGAATTTAGAATGAAAATTTATACCGCATACGCTTACATCCTGAAGATATGCATATACAAGGTTTACTCGTACATATCACTCATATGCTTTGTCACTGCTCTATACATTTCATCTTTTATCTTATGCTTCAGATCTCTTCAAATCACATAGGCTTTGGCAAGAAAAATTATGAATTTTGCAAACTCAAGGATGACTTCACATTCATGCAATATTAATAAAAACATCAAATTGATCGACTCGGGTGAAAAGGCCACAAATAAGGGAGGGAGAGAATTTCATTAAAAAAACTCCATTTGAACTCACTTGATAAACATGGCAATTCCCGTTGGCTCCAGGGCTCTGTGAATTCCTTTCCATGAGGCCACGATGCTGTACTTCTGCTTGGCAGTCATGGGGACCCTTGAGTCGGCCACAGTGGCACTCCCAGCATTCGACGGCCCACCGGAACCTCCTGCATTTTTATCACCTTTTCCGGGTCCTTCCTCTGACTCTTCTTTGCTTCCTCGGCAGCCCATTCTTGAAGTAACTGACTCCAAAAGTTTAAATTTCCCCATAAAACAAGTTACACATTTTCTTTAGGCTCAAATGCGGAAAACTCGACAAAGTCGCTACAGAGTTCATCCACATCATCCTCTCAAAAAAGTTGTCCAGGACGAGACACTCGGATTCGAATCCCCAATTGATCGAGTGACAAACTTTTATACTTACTCGGGATTTACAAACTTCACTCTATGTCGCATTTAACTTTTGAGCCCACCTTTCCAACCAAATACATACAAGTCATATATATTCCGAGTCTCGTTCCAAGTATGGCACTATGAAAAACGTCCCTCGCACTCCCCCAACTTTTGTATAATGTGGGCGACTCACTGGGCAAATACTAATTAATTAGTTCTTCATTCCAGACTAGTTGAGCTTGACGAGAGGGAGATTTGGGAGTGAACTGGTGTCTCAGCAGGTCTTTGTTCAGAAGAGACAGTCAAAGACCCCGCCGTCGCACTCCCCCTCAATTCCACTCACTTATTGGATGATGCGGGAGGAAGGAAATGAGTAGCATTGCACCCTCTCACATCCTCAACCACCAAGTTATGCTGGCTATTCCTATGATATTTACAATCCCAATATGTTCGTTCTTATACGAGGAACCGCGAGTTTTTATTTAATAGAAGGAATGGGATTTGTAAATCTGGGCGCCTTCGTGGGCCCTTCAGTTTGTATAATAGGAAATTGGCGTCTACACGAGAGAATGTTGTTTAAAAGCTCCTACGCATTCACCTCACATTCTACCCGGAGTATCCAGCCACTTTTACCATTCTCTCGAGCGCATTTATTGATTCCGAAGTCTCTTCTACTCGACAAGAATGAAGAATGAGATGGAGATAGGGAAATGCCGGGGTTCTTATGAGAAATTTAAGTGTTGGAGGGGGCGGATGGCGGGAGTTCCTTGTCAAAGGAGAGACAACCACCGAGAATGAGGAACAAGTGGATGAGTCATGTCTCTTATTTAAACTTCCCCTGTTCACCACACTGGAGAGACGAATGCTGAAGTAGAATTCTTTTCTTCTCCCGCCGTTCAACACCGACCGATTCCGAATTCCGTCCTTATCACTCGGTCAAATATTTAGAATGGGGAAGTTTATCTTTTCTGCGACGAAACGTAGTATATTTAACCTACTTCTCTTCGCGATTCCAAAAGATTAATGTCGGGTGCCGTGAAGATGAATGGGGGAACAAGACTCCGTTAACTCTTCCCTTTAACTCTGCCCTGAACGTAATATACAAAGTTTTTGGATTAGGTATTTGGGTCCAGCGTATTCCCCTGCTATTTAGTTATGGTATATTTCAAAATACCAAGGCGTATGTATATCGCAATATATTGAATCCTTCAGTGTTAGGAGTTTTAGGAGCCACAATGAAATAAGAATTCGTATACTTCACTTAAACTTCGTGTAGGTGGAGAATTTGTGTACGTTGGTTGGTCTCTGAGTTGACGAGTCGAAGGAACACTGACTGAGAAGTTCTCTTGGGCAAGACTGAGTTGGAAAGAGGAGAGTCCTTTCTCTGGAGAAAGAATGAGGTTCTCTGTTGGTGGATGGGCTGGTGAGGGGAATGGATTCAGATTCCGAACCTGCGAGCCTCTTGTTCTCACAGCAGAGAACCCGGGCATGTCTCCTTCCACGCAGCACCTCTCCCCATCCCTCCCTCATTCCGGAGCTCTCCTTTCTCCTCTCTCCTATGCCCAGGCATAGCCCAGAATCCTTATAATCTCACCAGCTCCCACCATAGACAATCACATAGGATCATATTCCAAGTATATGGGCCCATCATCATGTCTCCCATCAGGATCTCCGTGACTACGTCAATTGAGTAAGCCTTCCACATCTCAACCCCTTCTCTTCCACATTTAGGCTACCTTTGATATTGCAAATGATATCAAGAGACATAACTAAGGATGAGACAGTCTAGATTACAAGCTACGTGTACTCCAAGGTGCTTATAGGAAAGATAAAAAGGCTGAGAGGAAATGGCATATAAAAATTCCTAACAAGGATTAGATGGGTTGCATTATTAGTCAAGTGGTCCCGAGGTGTCTGAACGTTCTCCTTCTTTATCATCAAGAGATTCCATAAGGCCAAATGTCATTTTTCCTCTCCTTCTCTTTACACTTCTCCAAATCTCTGCTTCATTTCTGCTTGTATAGGCTGAGTGAGTGTATTGTGAGAGTGTAGGGATGGCGAGGTTTCATCAAAGTATTTATCAGATATATGTTTGTCGTGTGGAGAGGTGAGGAAGACTTTCTCTCAATTTCTTTTATTTGCCGAGCAAATGTTCGTTTTTGAAGAGAAGTTCCTTCCTCTTCCATTCCCTTAATGCTCACTTCATCGCTCCACTCCTCCCCCTCAAGTGTTTTATATTTATATTATGGATATCAATTGGCCTTACCTAAACACATCTTCAACTTTCTGAGACTACATTTAACTTTTCTCAAGAGAAACTTTTACACCTTTTCTCTACCGAATAAAAAGTTTTGAGTTTTGGAGGGTTTAACTAAAAGTTCCTAGCCTGGAGAATCCCTAGAGGGAAAGGCACAATTTCATATGTATCGTTACTACTGGGACTCACTATTTAATCATCTTTATATCATTCTCAGGAAATAAAAATACTTAAAATTGAAAGTCTTTGAAAAAGTAAATTGCCTCTGCTCTTTTCTCCGTCATCGCTCCTTACATCTTCCTCGACTCGTCCAGGGATGTAAGTAGGGCTGAAGAAATGCATGTGTATGTATATGGATTTTCAAATTTCATTTTTACACTCGCATTACTTTAATGGAGACTCGAGGCATAAAATTAGGTCCGCGTGCATGCATGCGTAATTTAGAGAAGGCAAACATTCACAGAGGTTTCCGACGACGACGTCTGTTCAAAAAGGAATGGAATATTTAAGGTCCCACAATATGGTATGCATGGAGGCAATAAAAAATGAGGAGGATTCGAAATGAAGCAACTCACCTTGACAGTGTTTCTCTCAAAGCCGCATTGTAATGAGGAGACCTGCTGGAATGGGATTCAAATGGGCTCAAAGGCAGCCCAAAAATTGATGGAAATAGCTCCTAGGGTTTTGAGATGGAATATGAACTCATGTTCCCATTGTCTACGAGGAGAATTGCCAAAACTCCCTCGTTTGGAGACCAGAGATGGAATAAGCACAACTAATAAAATTCCTTTCCAATTCCCGATTCTTCAACTTCTCATACATTCCCGAGCATTCCGATTGAACTTGACAAACCCTTGAATGTTCAATTTAATAATAATCCTATTTATATCCCAATGATCATGTCTGTTTCATGAATTCTGATTTGAATAATGCTACTTATTTTTCCTATATGACCTCATAGGGAAATTGGGCATCTAACCATTTTTTCTTATTACCACAAAGCAAATCTTTTTCCCTGATTTACTAAAAAAATGAGGCTTCTTTCATGAAAAAATCCCACACAGGATTAAAGAAATAAAGAAATAAGAATCTGGATTTGGAGTTTGCAAATGAGCCTTTTCTTTGGAAAATGAGAAAGAAATGAGCAGAAACCCTCCGCATCTTTGAAACATAATGATGAAGATGAAGAAATGAGGGGGATCGAGAAGAGGATGAAGGCGAAACCACTCGAAATGCCATCTAATCTCAATCTTTTGGCTTTGATCCACAAGAGCCTTTCAAGTCTCTTTATCTCATGTAAATATGTCATGCCGCCTTATGAGCCTTCTGCCCATTATCACCATGCATCTATTTTAATGAGCTGTCAGAGGGTCAAATCAGACCAAAAATTCTCGTGCATAACTCCACATGGAAATACTGATAGCTTAAAGTCATAATGAACCTCGCTAAGCATTTTTCTTTTAAACTCCTGATAATCTAATAGGGATAAAAACAAATTCTAAATTCATTTAAGAACATTCATACTATTTTTTCTGGAAGCTTAAAATAGTAAACCATTGCCTCATTTCATTTGTTCATTTATTCTGAAAATTCTAACTTTTCTCTCATATTAGTCATTTCGAGTGATTATAACAATAAAATTTGGCTTGTGTTGGAAATTTAAATTTAAAATTTTATAAGGCTTCTCAAATTAAGGTAAATTATGAGTCAATCTATGAAGTTATTGTTGAGGCCTGATTGAATTTTGGTAAACCATATTTGTCTCGATTCACTGTTGAGTAGCTTGTGAATTAGTTATAGGCCCAAGATTTGAGCATTGTTTTTCACGACTCCTATTACTTTCCCATTGTTTCTCATTTTCTCTTGACTGGGTTCCAATTACTCTGTTTGCTTCCCCACTCACACCAATTCCTCTCTGGGTTCTCAAGCTTAAATAATCCTCTTAACTTCTCCCTCTCTGCCTCTCTCGCATAAATCCTAATTCACAATCAAACTTTTTATACGTTTCTTGCAAAAAACAGACTTCAGCTGTTTGAATACTTTTAAAACTATAAATTCAAAGTGCGCAGTAAATTTTGAATCCTAATAATTTCAAATCAATATTTATTAATTATGGCTTCTTAAATATTTCAAATCAATATTTGTTAACATAAGAATATCCGTTTCTCTTATAAAACTCATGTTTAGTCAAAACTATTTGCTCCAATATATTAGTGTTCAAAGAATGTAATAACAATAAATACATCCCTCTTAGCTAATTGCATAATAATTGATTGCGACGTACAAAGTCTCTCATAATGAGAAATATTCGCTAACACTAATGAATAGACCGCATGGATATGAATTGAAATATTCCTCGAACTGATTCGAATTTGATTGTGAGTGAGTGATGCAGAGGGGAATTGGGAAGGTTCAAAGGGCGGATGGAGGCACTTAATGATAATGGTCGTCGAAAGCTCTGCTGGTCACTTAAGCCAGTGAAAGAGAGGAGTCATTAAAAAGAGAAGATAATCAATCACGTCGAGAGGAAAGCAAAACCGCCGGCCATGTTCAAGTATGAAGCCAAGGTTGGATTGAGAAAATGGGCCAGTTCTCACGGCTCATTTCGCCCGATGCATTTTCCTAGAGAGAAAGTCGAGGGAAATTCGGAGAGACAAGTTGATCTTCATTTTGCAAATGTTTCAATAAGGAGGAGGAGGCCAGAAAGCGGGATTTGAGAGAGGATAGCATATAACAATAGGTGAAGTCGAAGGAGGGAAATTTGGAATAATGGAGGTCCTCCTCGGTGGCGGTGAGAGCGGCTGAGATCCTTCTTGAGTGACTCAAATTCAGTCATTCAGGAGGGAGGAAGAGATTTGCATTTTAACTCTCCCGAGCCTCAAGATGAGGTATAAAATGAAGTAAGGAACAGACAGCCTTCGACTCACTCAGGAGTCTCAGGACTAGCCAAATAAATTGAAGAAAGGCAAGAGATGAGGAGTGCCGCCCTGAGAGTTCTCAGAGCCCAGAGCCTATTGATTTTTCCGAAATACGACCTTCGGTTGCCCAAATTCAACTGGGAGTTGAAGAGCCGCCTGAGAATGAAATGAGTGAAAGGGTATAGCGGAGGTACTTTCCCGCTGCCCTCAACTCAATCACTTTTAACTCTCGGATGAGCAAGAAATTCCATTCAGCCTCATAATACCCCTCACCCTAATTCAAATTCAATATCCCCAAAGAACTTCCCTTAAACTCGAAAATCACACCTTCCACTCTCACCTCCAATCGCCTTCTCCGTGAGACCATTATGGAACTAAGGAAAGTGAAATTTATCTTACTAAAGTTCTTTTCAACATCAAGAATATGTACACCTTTTTTGTTATTATGTGACGCCGATTTGTATCTATTGAATCTAGAATATTCTCGTACGTCATCAGACTTTTTTATTAGGCAAATACGATCAGTGAAAATTGGATTAGTTATTTTTGATCTTAAATCATAGAAGAGCTGTAAGTAGAGCTTCAATATTCAGAATATTTTTGATATTTTAAGAATTGACCAAAAGTAAGGAAAAGGTTTTAAATGTCAAGCATTTGAACTTTACTGTGGGTATTTAGAGGGAGAAGTTAAATCAATTAAATCCATGTACCAACTAACAGCATGTCTTATTCTCAAAGACATAAATAATTTAAATGTGAATGTGGCATGTAGTGAAGTGATCAATAAGTTGGACAGGTATTTATAATTTTCACCATTTGTGTTTCTTTAATGAAGAAAAGTAATAAATAGTTGGGCTTAAGACAGTTTTCACCTTCGGCAATGCCAAGAAGAAGGACCAGAAGGAGCGAAGAAACCAACCAGCTTTTGACACCTCATGAATTTACTTATTGAGAGAAAGATAGGAATGGAAGTAATAAAAAAAGTTTTCTCTTTTCCTCTTTTCTTATATAGTTCACAATAAGATAGATCGCAATGGCCTCTTGCCATTCCAAACAAATTCTCCTTTTCTTTACAGGTTCATTTCTTGTTGAATTCAATAGGTATTAGGCATGCTAGTCCCATTCTTCTTCTTACACCCACAATGAGATCATCGTTAAAATGTCAAATACTTTCTACAATCCTATCTGACTCTTGACTTCACTTCAATTGGAATTCTTTCTGTCATGCTACATGAAAAAAATCTTTGAAAAACTAGAAGCCAAACAGAATACGAAAATGCGATCCTCAAGATTTCCCAACTTTAACTATTATTTTGTATGCCATCATTTATCATTAAAATAAATAAATAAAATCTCATATTCATATGAGAAATGTCTTTCTAAATAATAAAGCATGGGTTTCAATTATTAAAAGATCTTGAGTTAATCATAAAAAATCTTCAACGGATTCAAATCCCATTCAGTCCATTTCTACAAAATGCGTCTTTTAATCAGCCTATCTATTCTTACCTTTAGTTGTGCAATGGAATAATTTGAAGTTAAATGGAAATACCCAATATTGAATTTTGGTGACGCACAAAAAAGTTTTTTCAAGTTATTGAGTCCAATATGGTGTAAAAAGGGTGAGGGACCTTCGTTGAAACGTAGAAGTAATACATCATCATACGTATGTGTACATACATATTCCCAAGCCCGCCTCAAAATTATAACTCATGATGAAAGAAAGTAGGAAAAGAAAAGAATTGATCAAAAGTTGATGAGAGAAAGTTGAAACTTTCTCTAATGCTCCACTGAATAAAAAACGAATTCATGAGAGCGTGAAGTCATGCGAAAAATAAGAGAAAAGATGAGAGACGAACGACTCATTTATTCTCTCTCAAATGAATATATAAAAACCCGGAGAAAACTAAAGCCCGAGAGTTTAGAATCCTTTCAAGGAATGAATTTAATACGTTTTTACAACTCGTACTTAATTATCTCCTCATATCGACCAGGTGGACGAGAAGGAAAGCACGTCGGTGGATAAAACTCAACTTGTGCTAATACTCCCATGGTAATAAAAAGTATGTTGTGTTTAATAGAGTAAGGAAATAAGGCTCTGTCTCTAGAGTGTCAGTGCAATACGTGTGTTTTCCCAAAATAATAAGATTTACTACATCGTTAAATCTTCTCAGCAATGACCTCTCTTTGTCACCCTGCGGTTGAGAACGGGGAATTTGTCCTCTGATCACACTCTCATATGCCATTACTTAACGACTATAAAAGAGGCTTAAAATGGCGGAATGCATTTGTTGGATATCTCCACCGTGTTTTATAGATAGGGAGATAACGGCAAACTATCAATAATTCTTACCTCACGTCCCCTTTCCAACGATCCATCCTCGAGGCAATAAAATAGAATCTAATCGCTTCTCAATGAATTACCCCTTCTGACTCTTCCTCGTAATGAGTCGTCTAAAGTGAAAGAGAAGCTCCGAACTCTCCTCCTCTCCCTTCACTTAACAAAGTCGAAACGAATGAGAGAAACTCTTCAGACACACACACACACACACACACACACACACACACACACACACACAAACTTTGTCCCCTCTTGAATGAACCTTAGTCGTAAACTCTCACACTTTCTCTCTCAATCTTACTGGATGAACTTAAATGGTCGCCGCTGGTTCTTTCTTCTGACTTATTTTATCTCTGTCTAATTCACTGACCCAATTCAAACAACCCTTTGATCTTCCAACCCT
The DNA here is from genome assembly GCA_009869795.1 of Neelides sp. FZ-2019. Taxonomy (NCBI): domain Eukaryota; kingdom Metazoa; phylum Arthropoda; class Collembola; order Neelipleona; family Neelidae; genus Neelides; species Neelides sp. FZ-2019. Next base: position 30,425 of record VJMY01000525.1, on the reverse strand, counting down.
CATTTGTTTGATTTGCGAAACAGAAAATAAATATTAGACCAATTTCATACTTATCATTAATTTAGAAAAAACTTGAACCGAACTAATAAGGAGTATCTTTGTTGTTTTCTTTGAGAAAATTTTAATTGGCCTTTGTTTCGGTTCTAAGAATATAAAATGCATGTGGCCACATGATTAATAAATTATGCCATGGATGGCATTATAAATTGGTTTAAAAGAAGAATACTTGAACACTGTTGATGAATTTCAACATACGTTGAATGATGAATGTAGTTGAAATTCTGAGGGAAATCTGACTGCTTCCGTTATGCTGGTTCTGAGGATGAAATATGCAATCAAAAGAGCTCCAAAGGGACCCACGGCTCCTTGGAGAGAGAAAGTATTTAGTATAGAGACAGAGCATTTTCCTTCAAGATGAATTGCCTGAGCCTAAAATCTCATTAAAAACTTGCATACATTAGGAAAGATAAGGAATCTTGTACTTTGGAAAAGACAATGGAGAGACTTGAGAGAGTGAGGACAGACTGACTGCGAGTTTATAAAGAAGCTACTCCTTCCAATTTTTTTATTCCTTCTACCCTTCCCTGTACTCATCGTCAGACACTCGATGCTTTCCAACTCCAAATCACTCCGCTCTCATTTAAATAAACTTTTTTTCCAATCCTCTTCAAAATCCCAATTAAGTGTATCTGATTAACAGAGGCACGTCAGCAGAATACCATGAATGGATTAGAAAAATCAATGAGTATTTTATATTTATTTTTATAATCCACAATGCATAACGCATTATCCTTCCATTATAATAATTTTAATCATTTTAAGCTTTTATATTTTCTTATTAGACCTTAATATTTATATATTATATATATTTTTATAATTAAATAAATAATTATATGAACAACACAAGCAAAATATAAATTATTTTGCCAATTTAGCCTGGGTAAAGGTCAGCAAGAACAAAGAATAACAAAACTTTTAATATAAAATAATGAATTGGCCAATTTTAATGAGGAACGAGACCGGAATGAGATTTTGCGCGTTAAATCAGTATGAATGGAAATGAAAGGTTTTCTGGACTTGGCAAGAATAAAGACAAGTTTAAGCCTAACATGAGAATCTGTCGTTGTTCATCGGAGGAGTTTTTCGGTTGCCCGGTGGCAGGAGACGTGTGGGTACAAGCAACGTGATGTTCTACAATTCCTCCGGGGGAAAAGTTCCACTTTCTCTACAAAGAATCTTATAGAATCTCAATTCCTCTTCCTTTGTCCCTTATTATTTTCGAAGCAATATCGACGGTCCTTAATCTTTTTGACTTTCAACATTTTCCAAAATCTCTCATTCCTTAACATCTTATTTTATTGCTTCACTTCCTTCGAGCTTTCCCTTCAGACAAAGATCTTCCCACGTAAATCTCTCTCTTCCTTCGCCAAACTCCTGCTTTCTTACTCTCGTGAGAAAGAAATCAAGGAATCGATTCTCGCAATGTTGATGCCTCGCTCGCCTCTCCCCTTTTTTTTAATTGACTTTTAAAAGTGAAATTGAAAGTGTGAATGATTTTTTTTCACATTCCTTTCATCTTTTCCCTTTGCTCTCGCTCAAAAGGCAAATCTTCCCCTTGTAAGTTGAACTTTACTTCATACTTTTACTACTATGCTTCTAAAAATATCAATGGGCTCCTTTCATTTCCTGTTTGCTATATAATACTCTGAAGTTAATTAATTAAACTTTTTTCAAAATGATTTCCTTTAAAGCTCTAAATATAAGTATCGAGTTCCAATTTGTATGTTAATTGTATTTCCTTGGTCATGAAACTTTTATTTACGCCCAACCTGTGTTTACTCGGTCGTTCTAAATTAAAAATAAATCATGAAACATGTACTAGAATATATTTTAATGATGCTGTGACGATTATGAAAATAAAAAAAGTAATTATAAGGCGTAGGCAGAGAATTTTTTAATAGAATTGGGAATAGCTCAACAAACGTGTGTTGTAAGGCCGTACAGAGTTATTTCAACTAACAATAAATGTCTAAAAGTAGAGAGATGAAAATCATACAAATTAATACAGATGGTGAACAGCATTTCACTGAATCGTGAATCTCAATAAGAGAATCAATCGACTAATATAAAATAGGGATTCAATATTATTGAATTCAATCTTACATTTTCTAAAAGATACGCTAAACTTATAAGGTGTATTTTGTATTCATATAAGTATTCATTATGACCTTACATTCTCATAGTCTAAATAGTATAATAATAATAGTATTTAGTTATCTTCAACTAAAACCTTATCCTTTTCACCACAAAGTCCTAATTTTAATAAAATTAATAATAATATATTTCTAAATACGTAAATATTTAGTTTACATTTCAAACGACTACTTTACGTGCACTTCTCCCCTTACACATTAGGTTTAACAGCATACATAATACATTGTTTTTAAGGTAAGAAACCAGTTAGCAGCTTAGCTTCAAGCTCACACATCATAACAGTGCATTTAGCTGTCCAAATGAGCCCTCACCCAATCACCTAATTCTTATTTTAATTCCTCAACCCTACGAAGTGACTTTTCAGAATTTCACACGACGACCTCACTATGAATTCTTTAATATGTAGGTAGTACAAAGTTGTTGGGTTTTTAGTCAAACAGGTAAGATGTAGAATTTACTCTCGAGAAAATTCAACCAGTAATAAAATTCCTAAACTTTAATTAAAATTCACCGTTCATTGAAAATTGGTTGCGAATACTTGGGGTAACAATTTCCGTTCCTCAGTTCAAAGAAACAATTCCAATCATCACTTTGACTCGAAAGGTTCAAGAGCAGCAGACTTGTCTCTTTACCACGCACGTATATTTAGAGTTTAACAAAAAAGATCCCCCTTGCTCTCTCAAAGTTTTTTGTAGAAACATTTCATTTTTCTTAAGCCAAAAGAATGGGCTAACACGAGTTAACTAGGATTTTAAAGGAATTCCATTTTGGTAACAGTTGAATTTTTAAAAAAAAAGCTGCTTTCCACTCATTCAATTTGCCTCAAGCTGCATTCGTTCTCAATTAGCATAAATCCTCCAAACTCTCACAAGACTAATGATAAGTTAATAAATAAGAATCATTATTGGTGTATTTTACAAGGCTTTTCATTTAAAACTCTAGAAAGAGCTTACGTATAAGGAATATACAATATTATAAAGATTGAATCCTCATTACAAGAATTTCCTCTCACCATTTGCTACCAGACCAGTAAAGTGATAATTTAGCTAAAAGAATTAGTAAATTCTTTAATTATTGAGAGAATCTAATATTTACTTATACACTTAGTGGCAGCATTTTTGTGAGTTATATGAGAAAACTCATTTAAATTGTTCTTTTGTATAATTTTCATGATTTTATATTAGTATTTCCATTTTTCAAGGTAATTTTGAGGGGCATCTTGGTTTCATTGCATCATTAACAAAAATTAGATAATCGACAAAAACGTTAAATTGTAAAATAAAAAAGTTAACAGTTTTAAATACTAAAATGCATTGTAATAATTATAGAATTTAAATGGCAGTGGAAAGTTAAATGCTGGAGTCAATAATGAAATGAAAATAAGAAAAAATTCTATGTAAAACAAAAGAAAAAATTATAAATTGCCTCTGTGTATTGGCGTTTTTCATTAGAAGTAATATTCGCGAACACCAGGAAGGTTAGAACACATTTGATAGATCTAATTAATGAAACGATTTATGTGTGTATTGTAATTAGTACAATTAATGGAGACTAACAAGAGAGCAAAATTACCAAGACACCCCGAATTACTTTTACTAATAAATCGTTCTATTTGTAAATCAGATGTTTTTCCAACTTCCTTGATTTTCCCGTTTCCCTTTCAGAGTCAGTAAAATACCACCCAAAGGCCAAGTTACTTTCTCTCAATCTAGGAGTACTCGTAAGACAATAAATAATGATTTAAGGAACATTACAAGCGAGAAGTATTATACATTATAATTTCATTGGACACAGCATCGAAACCTTTATAACTTGCTATACATGCGAAGGGCTTGTTTTAAATATAGTAGAAGTAATAATAATAATAGAGTATGAAATTCCTATAATTCATAATATTTTATATAATAATTATATAATAGTCTGGGCCATATAGAATTGCCCAATTTGAAAAGCAGCCGTATTGTAGTTTCTCTAAATATTGATCTCTCGTTCCACGCTTATTAGCCGAATTACTCTGTCAAGAGACAAATGAGCGAATAGTTTCAAGCTATTCTGTGGCTTTTGTATAATCGTAATGAAATTTGAATCTTGGATCTCTTTTTAACAGACGAAGGAGCTTCAAACTTGAAGAGTGTGGCGATAAGATGGTATATTATAGAGTAGGTTAAATAGACCTAACTAAAAAATTAAACTTAAAATGTGGTATTTAAATATTCACGGTGAAGAACTACTTCTTTTTTAAAGTGAAAAATCCCCTTTTCTTCGGCTCATCCTTCTTCTCACCCGTCGTGGCAGGGAGAGTTTGAGCCCGAGATGGTCCCGCAGTCCCGATCTCACTCACACTCACATCTTGGATCCCACGCACCCACATCGTCATCTCCTCGTCGTCCTTCCCTTGGAATAGATACTCGCCTCCGCCTTGGAGCCTGGGTGTCACACAAAAAAAATCAATTAGATTTGGGTCTTATTAGCCTCAAAAGCAGATTTGGAAGCTCGGAAATTGTGAAATTACTTGAGGCGGAAAACATGTTTCTTCTTCGTATAGTCGGTAGCGACTTCCGCCGTCGCCGACGAGAGATCCACTGGGTTCTCGCCACGGAAATATGCCTCGGGCTGCATCTTAAAGTTCTTCTGATCTTTGTAGAAGAGGAGCGAGGAGGCACGAAGAACCATGTAAACTTTGTCCCATGATCTGAGCAAACAGATTAGAGATGAGAATATGCCGTCATCCACCTTTAAATTAAATTTCCATCTCATTCCAGACTTCCCAACCTGTTTGACGCTTTCTTCGTTGTCGACTCCCACTCGTGTTTCCTTGTCAGAATCCCCTCTAGGACATCCTCGTCATTTGGTCCTGGTCGTTCTAAAGTGAAAAACAGTTCAAATCCCCGTTCTCCTCATTAGCAACTTGAAAGCGACGAGAAGAAATCTCTTTTCATATGATGTTTCAATTTGAACATGCAAGATTGTCAGAAACAAGCACTTACGAAAAAAATATCCCAAGACATGAAAAGCCATCCCAGAAAATCCTCATGCAGAGCCACAATATTCAGTATAAAAAGACAAAAGCTGATTTAGAGTGTAATGAGGCAGAAACGATTAGATAATATATTTCCCAGCATTTCATTTTAATCCGTAAAAGCCCCGAGGGAAACTTAAATTTTCCAGAGACCCCATTTCCATTTAAATTCGTTGGAAGCAGAAGGAAGGCTAAAGAGCTATTGATCCCAGAGCTTTGCATAATCCCTCAAACTTCAGAAATACCTTATTTTTACTATGCGACCGCCACCGGTTCATTCCCAATACCTTTTTTGGCTGGCGATGCGAAGTCCTTTAGCGGAAGTGAATAAGTCGTTAGGTAATAGGGTGATTGGCGAGTGGAAAGAGCTTGTTCGGAAACTTTGCCGAGGAAGGAAAAATTGGGCAAGAAATTAGGGGGAGTAAAATACCTTTGACTTTTTGAATATTAGACTCGTCATCTGAGGCACTAGCGGGAATGGCCTCAAGGGTGGAACTTTTAGACTTTTTCCATCGGAAACTTCTAAAGGGTGATTTAGATCTAGACCGACCGCCCTTCTTCGGATCCCCAAACGATGTCTCAGCTGGGTGCCATAATATAATTTAGCAATAAAATTCCACAAAACCCAATTTTCTTCTCTCATTAGCCCTCCGCTCTATCTCTAATTTACTCATTTACTTTTATGATTTTTATTAGCCAATTTAGTTTAAAGCTCGCAAATTCTCTCACACAATTCTCACTCAGGAAATTAGTAGAGCTTAAATTTATCAAAATTAAAGTTTAAATTAAGGCAAATTATTCTATGAATAGTGTAATTTTGCGCAAATGTTTCATCGTACTTTGAGGCAAGCTCCTTTTCCCGAAATGAATAATTAAGTAATATTTCCTTGATTAATTAAGTTGACGTTTACCCACTTAAATATAAATTATGCAAGTCATTCAAGAGAACCAAAGCAAAATCTTCATAGCCACTATCTATCCTACTGCATTTTGAATGTTATGGGACCTTTTAGTAAACTTGCAAATATAGACAAACATTTTAGACTAAACATATGAGAAAAGAAAGATAAAAGGGGATAAACCCAAAACAAAAAATTCATAAAGACGAAACTTCATTAAGTTTGAATGGGGTAGAGATTATTGACAAATCAGATCAGAGTATTGACATTATGAGCTCAATAAAAAGTGAGTTTAAAACTGTAGATTGACAAGACATTGAAATTTCATATTTCATTTTCAGGTAACTCACGAAGAAGGGTAACGGATTCAAACATCAGTCCCGTTGATTTTCTGGGTGACGGGGAAGGAGATTTGGATTTACTGGGTGATTTAGGCGACTTTGGAGATGCCATCGATTCAATAAAAGAACTCATAGAAGGCAGTCTTAGAGCTAAAACATTTGGTTCATGCAATATTATAAACAAAGCAAAAATAACGTTATTAAAAATAATAATGATAATTAAAAACTGTTTAATTAAATTATGATTATTAAATCGAATCTCTGAAGTTTTTTTTGAATTATGACAAGAGCTAATAACTGCTATTGATTTTTAACTAAATCAACTAATTAGGATTATTTCTAAATATTTACAGAAAGTGCGTGCTGTGAAATTTATATTAATTAAATGCTTTTTATAAAGTCATTATTATTCCATTATACTCATTCTTTTAGCTAGCTAAAACTATCACCTTTTTGCTAATAATAATAAAAATAAATCGAATAAACTAAATCATACATCATTACTCCTCGTTAGTCACAGCATAGATAATGAAAATATTTTATTCAAATCAAACATCATTACATTATTGACTACTAAGTCATTAAACTGAAATTCTCCCATGAATTTCTATCATGGTCCTCTTAATTTAAAAGTAATGTACAATTTCAAACTAGGTAATATTATTGGTTCGAAGCTGTTAAGTCTATCTAAAGTCTAAAGCTCTTTATTAACGCGAAACTCTAGATCTTATTGCATCCATTTCATGATAGTAATTTACCTTGTTTCTTCTTTCCTTTTCCTGGTAACGTCTGACTTTGCCCTTGACTTCTTACCGATTGACTCGTTGAAGCTAAATGTGGATATCAAATAAGAGCGTTCACATGCAAAAAACTTTATAATTACGACGTCAAATTAAAACCAATTCATGCATTGGGCATGCAAATGTCAAATATAATAAGATAAGACACACAGACAGAGGACAACACACAAAGGAAGGAATGGTCGACTTCTCACCTGTTTGGACTTGCGGAGCGTCCCTCTCTGAAAGCTGCTCTGGGGATCTAGCCCCGTCAGGTTTGTCGGAATCCGGAGATTTAGGAGGAGATTTCTTTGCCAACTCCTCTTGCCGGCGCTTTTCTTCTTCGTCTCTCCTCCTCTTCTCCCGGAATCGAATCTCGAACTAAAGAAGAGTTATTGAAGTTTAATTTAACAAAAAGAATTAATCACTTTTCATGCCAATCCATTATGAAATCTCTTTAAACCTAACTAAATACAATTTAAAACAATTCCGTAAAAGGCTAGATCAAAATTTGTTTCAAAAATGATAATTCACTCTGACTCCCTCCAAAAATCAAAATTTATAACTGAAATGAAATAGAAAAGTTAGCATTTTACAAAATTTTTTTTAGTAAACACTACTCCGAACAACGTTATTTAATTTGATTATACTACACATTTGATGTTATTGAAAATCCCGTTAAAGGATTGTTAGAAACCGAAGAAAACGAATTAATGAGGTCGTAAAAAAGACAAAAGTCTGAATACATTAATCTGTCACTGCACAATACCATTTCATATGGATAGTAGCCTCCTTCAAGTCCATCTCTCATTTCCTGCTCCCTTATTTCAAGCTTAAAATTTCCATTACATTATGAATATGAAATTTTTATAAACATAAACATTCTCTCTTCTCTCAAGGAGTCAAGGAACAAACAAGCTCAAATCTAAGGACTTCCTTGCTATTAAAACTATTATTCTCTAAAATTTTGAGAAATATTTATGTCTAGCTCATTTTTAAGCTAATGGGGTTCTTACAGTGGTGAGTCGCTCGAGAGCAGTGAATCTCTCCTCTTGGGCATTCGCGGATTTTTCAAAGGCCTCGTGCTTCTTAATCAAATTCTCGACTTCATCAATCGTATGACCTAGTTCTTGACTTAGGAGATAAGGCTCCTGGGCAATGAGCCATGCCTCTGCAACCGCCGCATCCCTCGCAAATTGGTATACCTCCAAAACTGGAGAACAAAAGATCTCATTAAGAAAACTCAGAAAAGCGTATGAGTTGAATACAACTAAAGTTTCGCATTTTTCAATTACTCAGTTGCATATTTTCCCAACGTTCTTCCCATCTATGAAGCAATTGGTTTCTTTGGTTGGTTAAAGCAACGATTTTCTCTTTGATCTAAAAAAATAAGACATGATGAGTAAGATTATGTATTATATGTAAGGAAAGATAAAAGGGGAGAAATGCCTGAATAAGAAATAAAAATACTTCATTTGATGCGTAATGATTTCTTGAAAGCAATTCTTTCCCAAGTCTAAAGCATCCAGAGAAGTTGTCCTCTCGAGCATCAACTTCGGCTTTCAAACTCTGATGGTTATTCATAAGAAGTTCCACTCCACTCACGTCCCTAAATTCCAATTTAGAGATTATTTTGTAAAATAAATTAAATATCAAATTAAATTCTCAAATACAGCATATGAGAAAATCAACGAACCTTGGTTTTTCAGACGTGTTCATTTGAATTGTGACATCATCCATCCAGAGCATCAACGTTCTCACCAAATTGAAAAATTTGAACAAGTCACCAGTGTCTCCAAGCTTCTGCTTTCGTGCCTCACAAAGCCCTTGCATGTTCATCCAGGCGTTAACAACTTCGGCCTCTCTATTTGTAATTTCCTTGGCCTTATCACCGGCATAAGCTGCCTGCAATTTCCTCGAGTCGTCTTGTATTTGTTCGACCTTTAATAAAACAATTAAAACATTAAAAACCACTCATATTTAATTAAAACAACAATAATAATTTTGAAATAATTGAATTATATTTTATAAAATGTTTTTATTTAATTAAAAAACATACCTGAGATTGCAGTGTTTGTAAATCTTGTAAAAATTGCACATGCTTCCTCTGAAGTGCTGACACTGAGCTGGCGTCTCTTCCGACTTCGTCAGGAAGAGCAGTTTGCTTCTCAGCAATTCTCCCAAGCACATCTTTACAATCATGAAAGAATTTGTGGAGCTCCCTCGAAGCCGCCAACATTTGGGTCCTCGTGTCAATCAACTCCAGAAGATCTGCCCAAGCCTCGTTGAGCCCATCTTTCCATTCAGCAATCGTAGCCGCGTCCGAATGTTTAGCTGCAATGAGTCCATCGGCCATCTCGTTCACCAAGGCCACCCTCTCGTTCCCAATCGACTCCGTATCTCGAGCAAATTCCTTGAATCTCTCCCACAACATCGTGACATGGTCGTAGTCTTGACCAAGCTCATGCGAGCTCGCCACGACCTCCCTCTCCGCAATCCATTGCTCCAAGTCGTCCACTTCTCGGTTGAGCATGAAGAGCTTGAGAGCTTCTTCAAGCTTGGATCGTCGTTCATGAGCCAAATCCTTAAGCCCAGCGTAGAGCTTGTCCACTTGAGCCTGCTTGACTCCAATGTTGTCACTCTCAGGGTGTTCTTGCATGATCAGCTGCCTCGCTGTTTCTCCAAGCTGCCTAATCGTATCTGCATAGTCATTCACTGCATTCTCAAGAGCCTCATGCTTCTTGATTAAATTCTGAGCTGAGATCTCGTCCTTTCCGCGATCCTCGGCCATCATGTACAATTCTTGCTCGGACATCCAGGCTTCGGCCTCAGACGCATCAAACAGATATTGCTGAGCCCGCTCGGACTGAAGCAACTTGTCCTTTCGTTGGTCAACAAGATCCTTCAATCCATCCCATTCCTTCTTTAGCTCCTGATTGAGAGAGTCAAATTCCTGGGAGTCGCCGTGTCCTTCGTCAATCATTTTTTGTCCATTCCCAATGATAGTGTAAATGCGAGGCTCATGGTGTTCAATTTCATTCCTCAGGGACTGGTTCTTCTTTTTCAAAATATGAACATTATAAAGGCTGTTTCCGAAATCAGGAGACGTAGTCTGTGGAATTTTTTCTTCAATCCACAACTTCTCATCTTCAACGTCTCTTCTGAATTGGTAGGCTTCCTTCTTCTTCAACAACTGTCCTTTCCTATTTCGCACATTTCATGAATTAATTTCAAATAAAAATATCAATTTAGTTTAATTTTATCGTTAATTGAATCAAATACCTTTGAATCATGGGAGCTTTCAATTTATCAAATCGAGTTTCAACAACCGACTTTTTAGCAACAATTTCCTCGACCTTATCGGGGTCAATTTGTCTCAAGTATTCGGCCTGACTCTCTAATTCAGTTACTTGCTTGGCTTTCACTGCCATTTGGGTTTCAATCATCTGTTAAGAAGAAACCATTTCGCATTAGATATGATTTATTCGAATGATTAAAGAAAATCATTTTTGAAATGGAGAATTTACTTGTTGTTTCTGCATGAGAATATTGACGGAAGCAAGATCATCTCCAGTAACACCAGATTCAATTTGTTTTTCCAAATCATTCATCCAAGTATCAATATCGTCACAAGTTTGCTCATAAAGAACTTGACGGTTTGCATCGAATAGTCGTTCACCCTGCATTAAACCCAAAGATATAAAATATTTTTCTCGCAAAAAGTAAATGCACGAGAAAATAATTCAAAGAGGGGAAATACCTTTTCTTTGGTGTTCCTCTCCAAGTCATCGAAATGCTGACCAAGTTCACTAACTTTGGGTTGAATGTATTGAGCGAATTCTGGTTTTTCCTCAACAAGAGCCTTTGCGGCTTCTTGAATGGCAATCAGCCGGTCCTTGTTAGAAGCAATTTCAGCTTCAAAAGCCTGGTGCCTCGTCCATTTACTATGAACGGTTTTTGCACTCCTGTACGTCTCGTCTTGAGCAATCATGCTCTTTTCTTGAACCCATTCGCCGAGTTCCTCGCAATCCTGAAATAAATTATTGATTTTCCCAAATCAAACTTTCCGTCCCTATTCAAATGCAAAACTCCAAATTACCTGTAAAAATTGGTGAAGTTGAAGTTGATCTTTCAATTTCTCCATTTGATCAAGAGCCTTCTTCTTGTTCGCTTCCCTTCGCTCACGAATGCTATCGGCTTTTCTTCCAATTTTATCGGCTGTAATTGAATTCAACATTTGATTTATATCCTTACTTTTCAAACATATTCTTCATATTAATGATTATATTTGAAAGTAAAATCTTACTTTGCATGTGTCCTTCTCTGCAAAGAGTTGAAGCAAATTGGATGACTCCATTAATCTTCTCGTCATTTGCATCCATGGTGGTGAGGAGGGCCTCGTGTCTTTTAATGAGATTTTCAGCTTGCTCCAAATTAGACTAAAATGAAATGAAATATTTAGAATAATTAATAGAATAATTCATAAACGAGTTCAAATGCTCCAAGATTGAGAATTAAAAGTAACAGAAAATGAGAATTACAGGAGTTTCATCTTTAGCTAAAATGTGTTCTTGTTGTGAAAGGAGAACTTCAGTTTGCCTGACATCCCTCATGAATATTTGCATATTCATGGATTGAGAAAGGAGGTCTTGTCGATTGTCCCACATCTGTCGAAGTTCATCCCATCCATCCTTGAGGGCCTTAAGTCGTTCTCGCAAGAACATATATTGAGGATCGTCCTGAGTCGAGGGCTCCTAAATAGCAAAATGAGTTGTTTAAATCAATCTTCTTTCTTTCTATATGCATTTATAATTTTTTCTTAATATTTTATGGTATGTCCGTACTGTGAATATTCTCTCTCCATATTCCATCATCCTCTCGTAGTCGTCAACATAATTTTCAATTTCATCTTTAATGCTTTGATGTTGGCTGAGGAGTTTCTCTGCTTCGGCCAAGCTGGCCGGCACATCCTCAGATGCAATGTCCGTTTGAGTCTTGGTAAGCCAAGCTTGGAAGTGATCCAAATCACGAAGGAATCTGTGGAGATCTCCGGCTTCTTCCAATTTAGCATCTCGGTCCTTCAACTGTGCCAAACAAAAAATGTTTACTCTCATTATATTAATTAAACAAACTATGCAGATCCTCTTATTTAGTTAACAATGAGATTATTTTCTCACCATTTGAGTCAACTGTTCCCAAACGATTCGGATTTGCTCGATTCGCTCTCTGATAAGAGCAGCTTCTTCCGGATGATCTTCACTGATTCTCTCAGCTTCCTTCTCAAGAGCATCAAGCTTGGCTTGGATAGCTGCAAGGTCTCGCTCCATTCCAGAAAGACGACGCTATAAAGGAAGTTAATTGACTCATCATGAAAACCAATTTAAAAGTAAAACAATGTAAATGTCTTTTGAAATTGTTTAATTTAGCTAATTGACAATTAACATTACTCAAGAAGTTTGAATAAAATGTTAAACCTGTAGAGTCATAATTCCAGTAAGGTCCATTTCCAAATTAGCAGTTTCCTCCAGGATTCGCGTTTTGTCCTCAATCCAGGCAATTGTTTCACGGCACTCAATGTGGAAAGTTTGAACTCCATGAGCGGAATTCAATTCGTCTCGCTTTCCTTCGGCCTTCTCCCTCAGTTCAGACCATTTGGTGTTCAACATGTTTTGCCTGCCCACAATTTCCTCCGAATTAGGATGTTCGACATGAAGGAGTTGGCGGGCCAATTGATTCACAACGGCGACACGAGACGCATTTGCATTCATTTCCTTCTCAAATCCGTCATAACGGTGTTTGAGAATCTCCACGTCTTCAATGTCCTTAGCTGGAACCATCGTGAGGAGCATGCGATCCTAAGTAAGTCAAAGATTAGTCAAGGGTTCAGACCAGACAAGCCTGGAGAGATCACTTTAAATCCACAAGATGATGTTTACCTTTTCAGCCACCCATTGCTCAACACCTTCTGCCTCAGAGAGGAGCTTGTAGAGCGAAAGGGCGTCGAGGAGCCGTTGTTTGCGGAGCATTGCAAGTTCAGTGAGCTCCTTATAGCGGCGATCAATACTCGCGAGCCGCTCTACCACTTCGGGACTGTCGCGATCCTGCTCTCCTAATTGCCGAGCTTGTTGATGGAGTGCATCAATGGTGGATGAGTAAACTTTGAGCTCCTCAGTAACATCATCATGTTTCTTAAGGAGGGACTGAACATTCGCTTCATCGCGCCCAACATCCTCGCTCGAGACGAGTCGGAGCATATCCAACATCCAGGTGTCAACGTCATCCGCATCCGAGAAGAACTATCAAATGATTTATTTATCAGCCTTCTCCTTTATGTCGCATCACTCAACTGAATTAAACAAAGTCGTCTCAACGCTCCTCAAGAGGAGGCCAAGAAGGAATAATAGAATACCTGATGATAATCGACAGCCTCCGTAAGCCTTCGTTTACGGTAATCAGACAAATCGCGCAAGTTTTGCCAGAGGCTCATAATTTCTTGAAGTCGCTCTTGGACTTTTTCTGCTCCAAATTGCTGTTGATCGATCAGATCCTGACCAATCCCAACGACGCTCATCAATTGAGGCTCGTGACTCGCCATATCACTCTCCAATGCCTATGGAAGAAATTATTAAATATTTAATTAGCTTAAACGCTTAAATGAAACTTGACACATAAACTGAAGTCTCCGTCCTCACACGTACCCGCTGTTTAGTGAGAAGGAGATGCACTGTGGTCAAATCATGGCCAATATCCCCTTGCGAAAGAATGTTTTCTTTTTCCTTAATCCAATTCTCTTCCTCGGCCATATCCCAATAGAATTGCCACAATTTCTTGCTTTCCTCGAGTCGCGTTCTCCGCTCAATTGCCAGCTTAACTAATTCAGCGTAAGCCTCTTCAAGCTGTTGGACTCGTTCCATTACTGCATTCGGGTCTGCCGGCCTGAATCCCTCCATTCCAGGTTCCATGTCTTCACTAATGAACCTCTGAGAGTTCTGCACAACGGCCTTCACCCGGTCTCCCAGGACATTAATATCCGCTTCCACAAGGGAGTGCTTCTGGAGCAGATCCTCCACTCCCATCAAATGCTTTCCATAGTCATCCGACAGTAGCCGCATTTTGATTTCTTCCATTGAGTCGAGTATGTAGAGCATTTCCTGAAATTACATGAGCTCATTATACCAAATCCACTCAAAGGTTCTCCATTATTAAATGCACCTACTCCTTTTGTAAGTTTGTATATTTGGTAAATCGGAATATTGACCTGGAAGCCTTGTTGGAGTTGAAGGGAAGCCTCAAGGCGAGTTCTCCTAGCTCGCAACAATTCAAGAAGATACTCCCAAAGCCTCATCACATTCTCCTTCCTCAAATTGATTCTTTCGATATCATGGTAATTTTCTGCTTCAAGTTCCTGGGCCACCGCCACGACGGCCAACACTCTTTCTTCATAAGCAAAAATGTCAGTCTCAATGGCCTCGTGCTTCTTTGCCGCTGCCTCGACGGCTGGCAGATCGAATCCAAAATTGTCCTGCGACACGAGTCTTTGATTTTCACTCAACCATGTCTCTCTCATGCTGGCCTTTCGATTGAACCTGGCTGCCAATTGTTCCAATTTCTCTTGTCGGATCAACTCTTCACGAAGTGCCAATTCCCTGCGTAATAAACATTCAAACCTTAACATCCTCCTCACACATTTGACTTTTAAATTTTTAGAGAACATTAAGTGAGTTAATAGCGGGAAAAGACCTTTCATGTTCGGCTTTCTCAAGCCGTTCCCAGGCTTTGTTAATGTCCGAAATGAGCTTTCCTTCCCTCGGAGTGTACGGCTTCTGGTTGTTGGCTCTCATTCGTGACTGTAGTGTGAAGAGGAGAACTTCCAAGTTCCCTTTCTCATCGAACTTCGGCGGCTTCTCAACCGTACGGTAATTATTGAATTGCGCCAGTTGCTGTTGAACCCCAACAAGTGAGTTGGCAAAGTTTCGGTCGCCCAAGGAGTCGATCGTAATCTCAATCCATTTGAGAAGATCGGACGTGAGAGTCTCATACTCTTTGATCATCCTGTCGTTGTCCATCGCGATCCCAACAACCTGGAACGTAATTGTAGCATTAAGCCTTCAAGCCCATCGTAAACCCAAATAGAGATAATTTATGATAATGGGAGGGCTTAATATGTGGGTAAACATAAAAATTGATGATTACCTTGCTAATTCTCTTCCCTTGCACAGTTTCCTGTTTAAGTTTGGAGAAGTAATGGTAGTACGTTACGACGTACGTAATGATGGACTTCTCATCAGGCTGTTCCACATAAATATCTTCAGCATCGAGGAGCTTGGTGAGCCCGAGCTTCGACTCTGCTTGGTTGAAGGCATTGTTCAAATTCTGAAGTGCATTATTATGCTGCAGTTTCTCATATTGAATCAAGTCGGGTCGGTGCTTGTGAATGATGGCGTTGAATGCCAATCCATCACGCCATGACGTTGTGAAGTTACGAATATTCACATTGCTGTACCCAGCCGTCTTCATTTGACACCACAACAAGAGGGCATCTTTGGCTGACTTGGTCTCTTTGTTGTCAACTTCCTCGATTGTAATGTCTTGGATCTAAATGAACACATTAGTCATTCATTAAGATACTCATTCATTCTGTTAAGGAGAGATAATTGGCAGAATGGGGATTTATCATCATTGGGAAACATGGAGCGAACCTGGAATCGAAGAATAATGGTCCAAATGAGACCGAGTGTGAGACGTGGACTCCCGTCCACAATGTCGTGAGAGCCCATATTTTCAAGATGGACTCGTTGGTCTTTGAGGAAAGTCAGGGCTTTATCGACATTTTCAAGGCAGTGAATCCGCATCTTCCCCTTGGTTGGCCGAGGCTGAAAACCATGAATTAAATATCATTCCCATGTTCTCGCTTTCATCTTATTCTCTTTTTATATGGGGTTGAGTCACTTGGACTTACAAGACGTTCTCCAGAAAGAACTTCAAGGAGTTTGAGAAGCATTTTCCCATCACGTAAATCAGTATAAAGATCTCCGATTCGAGATGACACACGAACCAAGTGAGAATTGACCCATTTAGTAAATGTTTTCTTTTGTACATTCTCTCGCTCATCTATAATTCAAAAAACCAGGTTTAATTTGGAAATAAATTTTTTATATTTAATCCAATCCAAACTTCAATATTCCTAAACAAGAAGTAGACCACACAAACTGACAAATAATTTACTTTTTTTACCATTTTGTCCTTTTAAAGAAAATAAGTAAAAAAAAAACCGTTATTTGTAAAATCAAAGGTTGGCCTTAAACGTCACTCAGAAAGTGTAACCGCAGGATTCTACCTTTCAACTCAAGATGTCTGGCCTCAACTTGCCGTGAGGCAACCAAGGACCGATCTTCTATCACCTCACCAGCATTCTCATAGTAAAAATTGGATTGACTAAGTGGGGAGTAGCAAATTGGAGAAGGAGAATATGGAGTAGGAGAGACACTGTTCCTCATGAAGGATGCCATGGTTTTTCAAAAATGACTCCCCTTCGGAGTCAATTTTTTCTCACGCCTCAATTCGTGCAATTAAGGAAAATTAAATGTTTTCCTTCAAAAACACGAGGAAAATGAGATCATTATTAGGATAAACCCATACTTGTTGCAAAACACAATTCACAAATTACAGCAAAAAATAAATTTTGAATTTTTTCTTTGAACCGGAGTAATGAGTGTGACTTCCTCTCGTTATACAACTCGAAAATACGGTTGGAAGCACAATGAGAGGTGAGAGTAAAAAGGAGATAATAAGAGGACGCTTCTGATAAGATATGAGAATTTATTCTCTTCAACAAATACCCATATTATCCAACAATCCAACCAACTTGTATGCTCCCCCTTCGCTTGCGGTTTTCTAACTCCAATACTGACTAATTTATATACTTTGGAATTCTCAACTACACAATACCAAATAATATCAACTAACGATAAGTAATAAATAGATCATATAAAAGCTATCTTAATACGTTGAAACATTTTTTTAATATTCAGCATTGCTCATTTCTATTATATTACTCATTGTCAGGCCGGCTTAGAAGTTGACATTCATGCTTTAAAAGTATTTGCTAACAAAAGTCCATAATTTTAATTTGTCTATTTGACAAATATTCATATATTTAATTTTTGATTTTTTTATACGAGAAAGATGAGAACGAGGATATGCAATCCAATCGTGGTTCAAATATTTATTATCAAATATACAGATATCTAGCGTTCATGAGATATTAGTCAAAAAGATCATGAAAAAATAATACAGTTGGATTCGGCAAGATAAAGCCAATTTAAATACATAGAAGCTAAAATTAAAATTTAAGCCAGGGAAGATAATTAATAATCAGGTATAGCATTTAGTAAACGATCATGTAATCTTATGAAATATTTTAACGATATTATCAAGAAAGCAGAGATTGAAATTATGAAATAATTGAAAGATCAAATAGTCTAATAGTTATCAATTAAATTCTCTATATAGGTTAATACATAAATTATTATAATTTTTAATTGTTTGATGTAATTTTGATAAATTAAACTTTATTACACTAAACATGATAATTTCTCTTTTTAAACAAAATTTATAGAAAAGTGAAATAAAATTCTATTTTGTAATGATAAATAATGCAGTACCTGCAAGAGCTTTGATTCGAGATCGTTCAAAGAGCCTTGAGGAGGAATTTCCTCCATCGTACTCCAAGTCTTCTATGATATCTTGCTGGAGTTGGGGATCCCAGCGGACGTTCACACTGATGTCGGTTGTCATCTTTATAGATTTGACTCACTCCTACAAAAAATAAACAAATTGTTGAATAGGCTCTGATGATCTTCGCTTTTAGCAATGTAATTCTTATAAAGCATTTGAATTTACATATAAAAAATGATATCTTTGGTAGTGAAAGAAAACGAAAAAGTTAGCCTGACGTTTAGACTCTATTATCTCTAATCTATTATGTTGCTCCTGTTTAGACAATCTGACAATCAATGCATCTTTATTTTAAAAATAACCCAACCAAAAGATAAAATAGGAATATGAAAACAATGTATCACTATGTTAGGCCTGTTTGGTGATGTGACGATGGTATATGGTATAGGAAATTAGTTGAAAAGTTTTGCAAAATTTTAATGTAAAGTTATTATTTCATATGAACACCAGAGTCTAATAATCGAATAGCACGAAGTTCATTAAAAGACTTAACACAATAGCATTTAAGCTCATTGGCTTCTCTGGCTCTTTTTCTGTCAATGGGTTCTGCTCATCTCATCATGTGAACACACATAGTTAATGATACACTCTTTACTTCCTGTCATGTTGAAAATTACTAATTTTCAAAGTGAATACAAAGTAAACGAATATTATGAACACCATAAACTTTCAGATCAAATTAAGCAGCCTATACATATAACAGTGATGCGTAAACTCAATGTTTCCAGCAGTCATCTTTTCTTCTACAATGTTCACAATGATGAAATACTTTTATTTGACAATTTTTGTTTCACAAACTACTATTATAGACTTTCAAATAAGTATTAGATACATTATGTTGAAAATTTTAGTACACATTCGAGTATAAATAGTGGAAAATAAATATTCCTGCTATATACTGAACAGAAAGAAAAAGGCATGAAGTACGACCGAGTTATACGGAAGCGCAAAAAATTCAATTTTGCGAAGACATTTGGAAAAATACCAAAGATATTTTTACAATCTAGGCTACAACTGGCGATTTATCCCTCTCTTTTTTAGATGAATTTTTAACAGGTATTAATGAGGACTGTATTGTCCCACAAAAGAATACTGTAGACTAAATGCAAAACAAAGAAAAGTGAAGGAGTCGATCTCTCCTATACCTCATCCTATTTGAGTTTAAAAAAATAATTTTGGTCCTATTTAGAATATAAACTAATGCCAAATGTCGGCTATAATCAAGATTCTCTACATTCTCTCCATCAGGATTCTCTACATGTTCGAGCGCAGAAGTCTTCAACTCCAAGCGAGCTAGATTGGTAGACTACATAATCCACATGGAATGAAGCTATTCCCCATCCTTTAAGTAGTCAAATGAAATACATAATAGAGCCCGCTTTTTATATAAGCTACAGCTCTTATATATAGTTTTGATACTTATTTCTCATTATGCCACTGACTCACCGTGAGGATGAATATATATTCTCATAGAATTAAATTGTGAGTCTGCAATGGAGGACCATCAGCATCATTACTTTTCATCATCATCACATCATCATCGTAAAAAACCCTTCACGAAGGTCAACGCCGTAATTTTGCTCAAAGACTCTGACTCAATAATAGTGCGGTTTTAAGTGAGGAAGCACCAATACCAATAGACTCCTTCAGAGTCCTTCCACTGCGTGCAGAAGCATACTTGAGTGTAGAGTGAACACACACGAGTACACCTACCTAAACATAAACCATGGAGAAAGATTCGGGACAAAGGAAGGTACATGCGAGATGTAGGAGCTATTAGTTAAATAAGTATGGATCAGTCAGACAGAGAAGTGATGTGTGAATAAAAGTTCATTTTGGGAGGAAGCACATCAGTCTCATGAGGATGAAGTAAGTAAGCATTGGATGAGCACCGAGCACCCCTCCCTCATTTCCCTCCTCTCTCCCACTCTATAAAGTTCGAAACCGGGGCCTGACAGAATGAGACAGAAGGGCTTAATGGGGACAACCTAATCGTTTCTCTTCACAGCCCAACCCACGGTTGTATTCAAAATTCTCGTCGCCCTTTCCTCTCCTTCTAAATTATGAGTTTTAAATTAAAGGTTTCACTCCATGTCAAAATGTGTAAATGTTGATTCCACTTGTATCGTTAATTAAGCCAACCTGATGATCTACGTAAAAGAAAAAATATTGAACAACTAACTCTGACTCACTTGTAAAAATTGATTCCAAAATCCAGAAAAACTCTTGGAAATATTAATAATACATACATAATTAATCAAAAATGCTTATAGAAAACTTCATTAATTATCCGAGGATCAAATTGATATAATTTTCATTTATATTCGTTGAGCATCCGACAAATTTGACAAGACAATGGAAACTAATATGCTAACTTACGATAATGACCTCATACTCCTATGTTTTCCACGTTATTTACAATTTCAGCATTGTTCAAAGTTTCTTAAGGAAAACTGGTCATCTTGATTAATACAAATTAACTTCAATGGAATATGTACTTTTCATAATAACAAGAAATACAAGCTTATAAAAGTTATGTACTCAAAAACTCAAAGCACTCAAATGACTTCGTATGCAAATAGATGAAGAAGGTAATCAAATTAACATAAATTTCTGAGAGGTTTCAATGCATCACCAAGAGCCATGTAGCCATTCGTCATTTGAGTATAAAATATACATAGGTACACGAGGATGAATTTCATCCAGCTTTCTATTTGCTTTGCCTTACAAAGAGAACTAGAGTTTTAACACACACACACGTGCTGCCCACACCCGAAAATGAAAATTCCATTTCCTTTCGAGTTTTAGAAATTTGTGCCGAGGTGCAAGAGTGCCGCTGGAGGTATTAGGTAATTTCCTAAACTGTTAAGACTCGATGCTATCACCCCCACACGAAGGCAACATCCATTCAAAGGGGATAAGAATTCATCCTCGGTAAAATGTCAAGTCCACCATTACAAGGAACCATTTCCCATTTTCTTCCCTTAGCTCCATAAAATTAATGAATGGGAGGACTAACAAACTCACAATGGAAGAATCGGCTAGCGATAAGCCTCCATATACCCTATCCTATAGTTGTAAATTCAAATGCATGATGGCTATTATTTGTCAAAGTAAGGAATTCTACCTTTCTGCTTCTTTCAGGCGATTCGAACTAAACCGATATATTATTGTACGAGAGAACTATCTCTCATACATTCTTCATTCTCTAGAAAATATAAAAGTAGAAAGGTCTAAACTATACCATGTGTCAATGACTTGGAGTTCAAAATTCCTATTTTATCCTTAAGGCACATATGTTAAACGAGTTAAATTGATGACTATGACTGTACATCATATTTTATATTTCATAGCCTTCATTTTAAATTAAAATACATGTGTGATGTTCACATTTTCCGAAGAGGCATTTAGCTTTTGCACAAGGTCTATCCCTCCATTTAACTCCTAATAACTTCAATTACAGTCGTAAAACGCGAATGAAAAGGTGGATGAATAGATAGCAATTTTTGAATTAAATTCCCTGTTATTGAGTACTTCGAAAAGTGGGATCTCTAATGGATAATAAATGGACCTTATGAATAAACGATCTTTTGACAGGCATTGCATTAGGAAATGGCTTGCTCAAAATAATCTATAAAATACAAGAAGAAATCCCAAGAACCTCACCGTCGAATTTCCCAAAGAGATTGAATTGAGCCATAAAAATGTAAGTAAGTAGGCATGTGAGTCAGGACGTCAGACCCATATAGGCCTCCACACTGGCTCCACACACAATGAATCACGGAATGAACCGGATCGATTCTCCAAGAGGGAGTTGGACTGACTGGGTGGGGAGCCTGCCTCAAGATTAGAATGAATGGAAGGGCGAGAATTAGAAATGATGGCCATTTATATTCTCTCCTAATCCCAATCATGTATACAGAGTTAAATGAGGATATGGATATGCTGTCTTCTCCACCTCCTCCACCTCTTCATGAATGGATGATGAGGGGACGAAGGGAGCACATAGGGCCTGCCGATATGGAAGGGAGGAAGATTCCTCGCTTCCTCCCTCCAACGACTCCAACAGTCGGTCGGGGAGACCGGGGCGACCGGCCGAAAGAAACCAGATGAACCTAGTTTAGCAATGAGTTCGGTTAGGGGACCGGGTGCGCCAGCCAGCCACGCTCTCAGTCCATATGAGTCTGTAAATGAAGCTCAGGCTCTGGTTTGGGATCCATCCATGGATCTTTAAGGGAGAGAGGAGGCGAGAGTGATTCACAATATTATGTCCCTTAAACCGCCAGCTCCTCCGGTTCTCTCAACTCTCAAGAAGAAGGGAGTGGGCAAGAAAACCAAAATAGCCCGACTCCTCTCCTTCCCCAAATGAACTCAACATTGATTTCGAGATGGAAGAGAACATAATGGAAAAACTATGGAAAAATTGTCTATTTACTACACCCACAAGACAGACAGATACCAGACACGTCAACTTCTCAGGAGTTTCTAGTGAAAATGTATTTACTTTCATATATGGTCAAATGAAAACGGTGATCTGATAGTCATGATCTCTTCATGCACATCATGGTCTAAATAGAAATCATGAAAGGCTATATACCAAATCTTCAAACGAATGCTGACGAAGACAACATTCTGGCTTCTTTTACTCTAGCTTTTAATTTAATTGTGCATGAAATGTTTAAAAAATAGAACAATATTATTATCATCGGGCTCGGCTAAGATATCTAGTTGGCCTTAATAATAACCAATAAATGGATATGCCATTTAAATGTACTTTTAAAATGGCTATTCTAATGTTCTAGAATAAAACTAAAGACGAAATAAAAATGCCTTTAACCAGTAGAAAACAGGCGCCAGACGAGTGAAACTTCTCTCGAGAATACTTCTCAAGAATACTTAGGAATAATAAATGTTGAGCAAATCGAGTTTTGAATTATTTTAATGATCTTTAAGTCATTAGAATAACTCAGGGGTTTTCACTTATAGTTGAAGTAATTAAAAAATACAAGATCATCACTTGTTTAATGACCACATTTACAACACTATAGCTTACTTTATCAGATATATAATCAAAATTATTTTTATTATCACTTGTATAACCGCATTAAAAGTAGGTACATCTTTTAAGTTGAAATTAATTGTAAATTAAACATCATTAAAATATCGTATAGAAATTGCATTATGTTACTAATTTTCATGTCAATTTTTCAATTCAATTAAAAATCAATTTTCGGTTGTGTCAAGTCAAGTTATTTGCCATTAAAAATTGCTGACATTAGGCTTTACGCTCACTTATTATGACTGACATTAGGCTAACATTTACAATGTATCAATATTTGAAATATTGAGATAACTGATATTAAAACATTGAAATCATCATATTTTTTAAATATGAAATGAGCTTCCCAGAAATTCCATCCAATGCAATGTAAAAATGTAAGATTTCACCTCGGTTGTGTACAATTGAACCTTGAAGTCGGCGAAACCAATTGAAAATAGAAATCATACATAAGTTTGTTTTATTTATTATAAAGATTAGGTATAAAGCACAATGTATAAACCCTAATGAAGAAAACAAATATTTATATTGAAAGAAAATGCGTGTGGTGAGCTGGTGAGACTAAATCTAACATGGTTTGAAGGAGTTTTTATTATAATAAGCTTCATTAGCATTTAATACATTTGTCTATGCATATTATGCATGATGACAAGATGAATGTTCATGTTCTAGTTTGTCTCCTTTCAATCAAGTATAGACCCTTCCATTTATGGTTTTAATCTAGCTTATCTTTTTATTAAACCGGCCGGTCGTTAAAAGCCAAATGTCAGAGTTGAAGAGGAGTCATGCACTGATGAAAGAGAAAAACTTGAATAGAGGAAGTCAATACCACTCACTCAACTTTACTTCATTTTACAAGTACTTTACCACTTTTCATTATATCCATACATTTTGCAATGTCAAATCCTTTTCTATTGACTTTTGCATAAAAAACACAACAAAATAAATTAGATTTATGAAGATTCAAAATCGATCCTTGAATTTCAACGAAACCTACAGTAATAATGGCATAAAGAGAACTCAACATCATAAATACGCATACTCATATGAAATTAGCCTAAATTAGTCGCACGCATTTTAACTTTAGAAAGGAGACGGATTATCAAACATATTTAGATTATAAAGAATTTAATTTAAAATTATCAAAAATTTTGATAGCATCTGTAATGAAATGATAGCAAAGACCTACAAACACAAATTACAAATACATGACATCACTCTTATTCAGGGAATTAATTAAATGAATTCATTTAAATTAAATCCCCAATAACACGTGTACAATCTACAAAACTAATGATATGAGAAGAGAGCTCCACAAAATAAAGAATGGTTCAAATTAGATCCAAAAAATGCAAATAAATTATTATATTTATGAATATAAGAAATTGCAACTAGAAAGATCTAAAGATCAAGGAGCATTCATGAATTCGTCAAAATAAACACCGAAATGGAAGTAGGGTGGGTACATGATTGTTTCGCTTTTCAAATAAAGAATGAAATAATCATTTATTAAAATACAATAACTTATTATATACATGAACAAGTACTAAATACCCTATAAAATTCATAGGGAATTCCCTCTCTTGCAACCCTTTTACATTCACTAAATCTGGCTAGATGTAAGTGCATCCCGATCAAACAACAAAACGGCTAATTCGGATCCATATTTAATGAAGGGAAAAGCAATTGTGCCGTACTTTTGAATGGCTATGCTATGCGGCATGCGGCCTTTCCTAGATTAAAACTCAAACATGGTCATTTATCAACAAAAGATGCGTTAATAAAGTTAATCAAACAAAGTGAAGAGACAGGTTGCGGCGAGTGTATTTTATTTACCCTTTCTAATCAATAAAATAGTTTTTTTTCACAATAGACCCATGATATGATATCCAGAAAAAGAGATCAATAGATCGGGATGTTGCAGATGCAGGTAGATCGACCGTGGTCTCCATGACCAAGTTTATGGACAGAGGAAGAAGCAAGCGGGAGAAGGGAAGTGGGTCGATTAGCAATTAATCCAGTTAGCCCTGTTTTTCGGAAATTAGGGAGTGGGAGAAGCGGAGGAAGTACAGTAGACCGCTTGCTTACCTATTGATTTGACAGGCCAAGGGAGGGTTCGTCGGCGAGCGTTGTTTGGAACACGGGTGTTCAAGGGGTCTTGCCGGGAGAGGAAGGTGGGTTGGAGGGCTCTTGAGGGATGTCAAGGGACTGCGGGAGGAAGTTCGGAGTTCAGGTGATCACAATTAGTGAGAGTTCGGAGGAGGAGAACGCCATTGTTATATGTATTCGGAAGGACCAAGCCCAACCAAGGCCGCAGCTCAACTGAGCTCGATCTCCAATGGGAGCGCCGCACCCCCAACTCCCCCAACCACGCCCTCCCCACACTATTCAAAAACATGACTCATACAAATCACGTGGTCCCAATCCGCCTCTTTTCAACACTTACACTTTACACTCTTTTATTTATAAAAATTTACCCTCATATTCTCATCTCATGTCTCATTGAATAATAAGCTTGTTCATTATTTAAGAATTAATCTTTCGCGTTATCTTTAATCTATATTAAGAATTGCTTAAACTTGAAAATAGATTAACATTTTTATATAAATTAAACTTGATAAATGTTGATTTTATCGTTTAATCAGGGTTAAACATTTGAGATGGCTTAAAGCCATTTAATTAAAACATTAATTTCATTTGAATCGCCATTTAATCCGTTGACTTTTTGATATTTTAATATCCATTTAACTTTAGAAGGGATTTTATGTAACATGTCTTCAGCAAAGAGTACAACTTCGAGCAAGATAGAAGCGTATAATCCAGTTCTCATTTTTAGTGGATTACCATTACAGATTAGCTGCATCACGGGATATGGTATGATCTTATGATGATTAATTAGAATATTTAATACAATTTTAATGCAATTTTAAAAATTGATTGATAAATTATTTCCTTTATCCTAGATGATAATCTTCTGGTTGGGACAAAAGAAGGTCACCTTTTAATTTATAAGATCACGATCAATTTTGGCTTGCCTCCTGAAATCAATTTTACTAATTCGAATAAGTATTTCTCAAGAAAGCCCATAATTCAGCTAGATGTGATTCCTGAATACAAAATATTGATTAGCTTGACAAGTGGTAAGAGGAAAATGGTTCTATATAAAAAAATCTCTCTTTATAAAAAATACTACAAAGACTTTGTCATAAAGTATTAAACTATTAAAAAATATCAATTATTTAGATACTGGAATTACTATTCACGATCTTGGAGTTTTTTCATGTCAAGCTATTGGAACAATCGAGAAAACACGTGGAGCGAGTCTCTTTGTTTTAGACATAGTGGTGAGCAGTTCATATTTTTCAATTAATGACAATTCACATATTTAAATATAAAAATTAAAGATATTTATTGTGAGGGAACTCTTATTTTATAACTTATTTTAGAGGCAAACTTCTTTGACTGGAGATTTATCCATTACTGTGCGGATGTGCGTTGTGGTTGGTAGAAAACTACAATTATTTTACTGGAAGAAAAGAGAATTTTTGGATTTGCGTGAGGGAGAGGAAGATTTTTGTGTTCCTGAAGTTCCACGTTCAATTGCATGGAGCAAGGAAACGCTTTGCATTGGATTTAAGAACGAATTTTGTTTACTTGCTGTAAGATTCATTTGCCAATCTTTCACAATATTATAAACTTGTACTTGTAATTGCAATATAAGTTTTATTATATTATTATTACTCTAATAGCTAAATAAGAATGGAGCTATTACGGAGCTTTTTCCAACGACGAAACCTGAAACTGTGATAAAAATTTCTGCTGAGAGTTTTGCACTTGTCCAAGATAAGAAAACAGTTCTCATTGATTCTGAACGTCCTACGCCGAAAGATGTTGTAAATTGGCTCGAATCTCCTTATGCATTGGGTAATTAATTGTGATTTTTAAGTAAATTCTAATGATTTTAATTTAAAATTTAAATATTTAACTTTTATATAAATAATCCCTTTTAAACTTTATTTTAGCCTACGACGAACCATATTTAATAGCCCTTTACAATGGAAAAGGAGTTGAAATTCGAACGATCACCTCAAATCTTCACATTGATTCAATTCAACTTTTAAACGCAAAATATATTTTCTCTTCTAAACGAGGATTTGTATTCGTTGCTTCAACAAACAATATCTGGTGCTTGAAGTCAAATCCAATTGAAACACAAATTGAGTCATTTTTAAATCAGAAGCAATTTGAGATTGCCCTAAGCTTAACTGTAAGTTTGTCATTTTCCTCATATCATTATTTTTGTAAATTAATTTTGACTTTTTATTCAGAATCATTGGGATGACGTTGGTGAAGAGCGAAAAGTTAAGATACACAAAATACAAACTCAATATGCCTTTGATTTGTTTTGTAAGAAGAAATTCACTGAAGCCCTTGATATTTTCTCTCAATTAGGCTCAGGTAATTTTGCTTGTTTAAGTATTAAATATTTTGTTTTAGTCATTATTTTTAATAGTAAACTCGACTAATTTCTACTTTTTTCAAAGATACGTCCCATGTCATTGGATTGTTTCCTAATTTGCTACCGGCTGAAGTTAGTAAGCAACTTCAGTATCCTGGAGAAGTCCCTGTTTTGAATGGTCATGATCTTGAAAAAGGAATTATAGCACTAATTTCATATTTAACCAACGTAAGTTAATTTTTGCATCAGTTACTTTGAGATGTATTTTGCCTGCGATAAGATTTTAATTTTCATAATCTCTCAGGTGAGACACGGACTTCGCAGAAATCAAAGTAATACAAATACAGCCGCAATAGCCGAAGGTTCAACTGTCATCATTTCCAAAATTCAACACCTTCAGATAATTGACACAACATTGCTCAAGTGCTATTTACAAGTAATCAAAGATTTCATTTTCATTTTAAAATTATGAAAAATAATTATAATTTCGACCAAGATTTTTAAATCATAGCTAATTTTAATGTTTACATTTGGCTTATATAGACTAACGAACCCCTCGTCTCTTCTCTTTTACGGCTAAAAGAAAATTGTTGTCATCTTGAGGAATCCGAACGTGCGTTGCTGAAGGCCAAAAAATACAAAGAATTACTTATCTTGTATCAAACAAAAAATCTTCATAGAAAGGCATTAGAATTTCTCCAACAACAGACCAATATTAAAGAGAGTATAAATTATCTTCAGCATTTGGGAAAAGATGAAATGGACCTCATTCTAGAATTTTCAAAAACGATTCTTGTTAGTCATCCTGATGAGGGTTTAAAGGTCTTTATTGAGGACATGTTAGAAGTTGAATCTCTCCCTCGAGCTCGAATTTATGATTTTCTTACCAAGAACTTTTCCAACTTGGTCATTCCTTATCTCAAACACATTATTCATTCTTGGGGAGAAACAAATGCTCTTTTTCACAATGCTCTCATTCGACACTACCGAGAAACCAGTCAAGTTGAAGATGTCAATTTGAGGAGAGATTTGAGGAAAGAACTTCAGGATTTTCTCCGTTCTTCAAAATACTTCACACCAGAAGTTGTTTTGGTTCATTTTCCATATGATGGTATACACAAATTTTATCACAATTTTTGTGAAAATTACACTAAATATTCCTTCTTATTTTTGTTGTATTAATTATGTTAATTTCATTCTTATTGAATACCTAAAGGATCATTTTAATTTAGACATGTACGAGGAACGGGCGTTAATTCTTGAGAAAATTGGTCGTCATGAACAAGCTCTTTCTATCTACACGTGGATTTTAAAGGATATAAAAAAGGGATTGGATTATTGCCAAAAAGTTTATGATAAGACTGATCCAATTAAAAAAGATGTATTTAAATAATTTCCATTTTATCAGATACTAATTAGACTAACCTGCTAATTTAGATTAAAGTTTTATATAAAAGTAATACATAACTTAAATTAGTTACTCAAGGCTATAAATATTTTACAGGTTTATTCAATATTTATAAAATTGCTATTAAATCCGCCAACAAGTTTAATACCAGGAGTTGTTTTCGAACATTTCAATGAGAAAGAAAAACCTGATCTTAACGCAGCAATTAAAATTCTTCATAACTACGCCCCTTTTATAGAGCCTATAAGGGTACAATATTTTTCGACGTTTACTTATTTTTATTTGTATATATTTTTAAATATATTTATATGCATATAATTGTTGATTTATTTTTTAAAGGCTCTAAACTGCCTACATGATGATATTGAAATTCAAGATGTACAAAACTTTTTGAAAACAAGCGTTCAAAACCATTTATCAGAAAAGCGAAAGTTACTCATTCGAAAAGGTCTTGTTCAATCAGAGTTTTTAAGGGTAAACGAATTGTGTAATTTTTTTTCTTAATTTTATTTATTTTGTATTTTGCATATTTTTTAATTATTAATTTATTAACTGAAATAAAAAAATTTTAGGCTGTAAATGAAAAAATTCTTTGTGAGTCTGAATCTTTTACAGTAACGGATGCTACGATTTGCTTGGTTTGCAAAAAGAGATTCCAAGAAACGAAGTAAGATATTACTTATTAAATAAAGTCACAGACTAATCCAAATAATAGTAATTTATAATACCTAATATCAATAATATATTTATATTTTCATTTTCATTATATACTTATTTTTTGTTTTTATTTAATTGTTTTATTTCAATTTTCAGTGCATTTGCTCGCCTTCCAGATGGATCACTTGCTCATTATGCTTGTCAAGATAATCAATAAAGTTAATTCTAATTAGTTTTAAATTTTACCATTGTTCATAAATATTATAACTAGCCAGTTACTTTTTCCTCATTGAGAATAAAATATGAAATCTTATATGACGAGGTACGTGTTTACGTCGTAAATTTTTATTTTCATTCATATTAGATATAAAACCTTATTTCACGAACATAATGTTTTAGAAAACTAATAACGTAATAATAATATTTGTATAATTTATTTTAAACTTAATTATTTCGTATTTAATCTCGACAGACAATATAAGAAAACGATTGGATATATTTCGACAACGCATGCATAGATGCATAATATAGGTATGTAAAATGTGAAGATTCTCTAAAATGTCTAATTTAAACAAATAGCAATTTTAATCATAATTTCCCTATAATAATTTCTTCCATGCATGTTTTATGTTTATTCTTTGAGCAGAAAAGTAAAAATTATTTATTCCGACACATAATTAGGTGTACTATAGGTAATACAAATAATTATATTTTACCTAGCATGATCGTTAATATCTTAATACCGATAGGGTTTATGGTGGGTAATATAGGTACACCATGCTGACGAGCATTTTTATTTAAATTATAATCATAAATATTTATTTATAATAGATAATTCTTATAAATCAAAATC